>VZRI01010265.1:0-11521 GCA_013397515.1 Upupa epops
GGGGTCACAGTCTTAAGATTCATTGCGGGAGGTTTATCCATGGGACAGTGAGACCTTCTCACACTAACTGGGTTCATGCCATGGGGGCATGGACCTCACATCATAGAAGCGGAAGAAGCACAGCCTAAGTCCAAATGTGATAAAAATAAGCCTTGTGTATCAAATGTTCTGCATTCACAATAACAAATATACCATCAAAACAGATATCTGAATAGTGAAAAAGCAAGGAAGAACCTAAATAATTTAGTGGTCTTAGGGGACTATCCAGAAACCTGGAGTGCTCCTAGGAGCCTTTCACCCTGGGCACGTGAAATCACTTTTGTTATCCACTTGACTTCTAACCACAGCACTGTGCCACAAACCCAGTGGAAGGTAATTTCTCAGCAAAGCCTAAAGATAGAAAAAGTCAAGAGCTATCAATGTCTGTCTGTGGCAAAGAAGTCAGTTAAGAGTAAGATGGGCCTGCATTGGCTTCTCATTGTGCTTGTGTAGATTTTAGAAGTATAGACTAGGTTGTTATAATTTGTTAGTCTGACAGATTTGTCCACATTTTTACTTTCAAAATGTAAATGACATAAGCTATCACTTGATTTATGTTAAACCAACGTGATCTCCAAATGGAGACACATCTTTCGTATCTCAATATTAAAGGTGTGTTTCTCTTTCTAGATAGTATTTGCAGGGCAGAATGCTTTTAAATACCTTTCTTCACAGTGATCAAAAACCTCAACATTTCCAATGTTTTCTGTCACTACTTTGTAGGTGGTCTTCTGTTGCTCTGAGGAATTCAAATAATTTTTAACTCTGTCAGCTAACTGCAATTTTGCAATAGCAGAGTACAGACAATTGCTAAAACCAGTTTTCCTTCTGCTATTAGGATAAGCCCATGAATAGTATTGCTGGATTTTTACACATACCTTCCAAAACCTGAAAGACATTTACCTCACAATATTGAAAACATGACTGTAAGTATACATGCCTGTTTTTCCATTTGTGTGGAATGTCCAAGTACTGCCCATGGCCATTCTATTTGCCATCACATTGACAACTATGTCAGTGCTGACAGTAGTGAACAATATAAAACATTAACTGGTATAACAAAAGAGGTTGATCTCTCGTATACCTGCACAGCTGGTTTGAGATACAGCTAACTTGATGCAGCTGTTAGCACACTTCATATCTGGGCTGGACTCAGAGCAAGACAGTTGTGCTGGATCACCACGAAGGTAGGGGTGCTTTCTCTGTACATCCTTAATCCTAGTCCCAGGGAAGCAACAAGACTTCCCTCCATAGTGGGTCTGATCTGCATAACAGGGCTTTCCCCTGGCTTGAGGAATGAGTCACCTATGACAATCTGTCTTCTTTTCTTTACACAAGCTGTTTAGATGCAAGGTATGGATCAGTTCAACCTCAGTGGCACCTCCAAACAAGGTGAGTTGTCTTCTTGTTATGCTGTTCCCTCCGCAGAGCACCATATCAATTTCACAGGGACATCTGGCAAGGTGGAGCAATGACTGGTGGGGGTCACACCCACCACACCTGCTGCACTGGGCAGGAACTTTTCACCATTGCTGCTAATGGTCTAAGTCATGTTCATCCAGGTGGAGAGAGGACAGGGAGCCCTCCATGTCATGGGCTTTGTCTGACCTTTGAGCCTATTTTAGGGAATGCTGTGTGTGGTTCCAGAGGTTCATTTCCCTCCACACTCCCTGGTGCTCCTCAGCTTATTCACCTGTGTCCACGGCTCCACCACCAAGTAGTGCAATTCTTCTCCCTGGGCACATCTTACTCAGAGATGCTCACCATTACCCTCCTGTATTGGTATCACAACCAGGATGCCTGGGCCTCTGTCTCAGCAGCTTTGTCAGCCATGGAAGGGGCAGGACTTGGAGAGGCCTCTGGCCTGTGCCAGGTACAACCATAGCTCCCTGTTCAGAGTCCTCAGGCCTTTCTCACCCACACTGCCACACACTGCCAGACATGGCCTTGCCTACCTGCTGTGCCTGGGGCTCCCTGAGGCCTCTTTTATGGACAGGGGATAGGGGATATTTTAGCTAAAATACTCCAAGCTAGAATATTTATATGGAAATTTGGTCTAGATACCATGGATAAGCTCCTCTTTCTCTCCATTTCTGCACCTACAAAAACTATAGGACAATATGTGTACAAATATCAACAGTGTAATTTTATAGACCAAAGATTAATTATTTTAGGCTAATAAGTACAGCAAAATTACAAAACTTTGAAGGTACTACAGAAAAAAGTGTTATCTAATGGTAGCTTATGAAATTCAGTTTTCTGGGGGTTATTCCCAGTTCTAAACTGGAAAGAGCATGGTCTTGAAGCTGATCTATGATAAACATAGGGATAGCTTGTAAGCATTAGCAATTAGTCTTCTTTAGTAGAAGTTAAATACTTCATTTAAAAATTATCTACACTTTTATTAGAACTTGCATATCTCCATATTTATCTAAATCCATATCTAGACTAATATGGTATATTAGTTGTGTATTAAATATATATATAATGGTACTAATACAGTGCTACTGAGTAAATTTCTGAGTGCATTAAAGCTGAGAGTAACGTTCTCATTGATGCAAATATTATCAAAAACTATAGGTATTTTCAGAAAAAGGTCAAAATTTCAATTAACATAAAAAATATTAAGCACCAGTAAATGAAACAAAATAAGAAAATGTATTTGGCTGCAATTACTGTACTTTTCAAGCAATTACATCTTTTATTGCATTATGAATAGTATGGAACAACACCATTTATTTAAATTTATTTAAATGCTAGACAGAACATTTCAGAGGATATCTGACAGTTTTTTCTGTTTAAAAGAGAAAAAAACCTGAACATGATGGCAATGATGAAAAACTGGTACAGATTGTTAATTAACACAGAGTACATACAACCAGTTGCAATTGCAAAATGAGAACTAGATTGCCTATTATTCCAAAGCATACCAGCATAGTAAAACCTGGGACTCTGTCAATTTGTATTTATATTTGTGAAGTACAAGAGGAATGGCCCCTGTAAGGAGTGGTACCAGAATAGAAATCTAAATATATCTGGACCTCAGCAGAGAAGAGTATTGTTTTATTTCTTAGTGGCTGGGGAGACAAAATATAGGACATTATGTGGTTCACTGCGCCCACCTAATTTTAGCCACAGAATGAATTATTGTCTCCTCCTTTGATTCTGGAGGGAATGCAGAAGACTGGAGTAGACTTTGTGACTAATATTTCAATCACTGAAGTTACACAAAATTACAGAAACCCATTATCTTTAAGAAGTTTCTTCAATAGATAAATTCATCGTAGAGTCTAATTAGGCAATTTAATTTGGATGATGTGGTAGAGGAAGTGTCCGTAAATGAATAATCTTTAAGAATACCTTAAACCTGGAAAGAGATGCAAGCATGTGCTTAAAATTAAAGTTGTGTGGTTTTGAAATCAAGGTAGCCATAAAAACATTCTTCAGTGCTTTCTTAAAACACAGTTGTGCTCCCAGAGAGAAATCAGCAGTGCAGTGCTGATGCTAGACAGAATTGCTCCAGCTCTTATTTCAGTGCTTGAAAAAAGATGACAAGAACCCTGAGATTCCTGAAATAAGATCCTTCCCAAAAATGCCTGATGTAAACCAACTCCATTGCTGAACAGTCCCTGTCAAATTTTTTCAGCCTGACTTCAGGATGAAATATGAAAAATTTAAAAATGTGGAAAGTATGAAAAAATTCATAGTAATCTACCTAGCAAAGAAAATATATGTTTATATTATTCAGATATTTTCCTGCAGTTATCTTTACTGTCCTGACTTATAACTTCTTAGACAGGTCTTTGCTTTAGTAAGGAAGAAAGCATTGCAGATTTCCTAGTGAATTATGTATATAACAGTAGAATTTTTTTGCAGCTTACTAAAAGAAAGGAATCATCTCTACATACAGTAGTATGTGCGTTTCAGTACACCCAAAAGGAACCCAGGGATGATAAAAATGTTGCAGAATCAACAGTTGAAATTTTCAACTGGGGTTAGGCAATTTAAGTAAGCTTCAAGGAAGTCCGTGACATAGTAGCCAGAGTGAAACATTTTGGCTCTTCATTTAAACTAAACAAAAGTAATTGTATAATAGTATAATTTAGTCAGCAAAAGCATTCATTGTGTGACCCAGAACCTTATTAATTGTGAGTGGGTCTGGTAAGCTGTTGCAGTTGGACTTGCTGCTATTACAGCATAGGCAGTTTGAGAGGTTTTTTGCTTTGCTTTGGTTTTTGCAGATGTATATTCTTCTGCTGAACATCAAAAATCTTGAAGTAGTGCCAATCAGATACAGATGAATTGCCTTTGCTGCAGTAAAAAAAAAAACAAACCCTCAGTATGTAATTTATTATTAGAACCGATCATTCTAAATTTTTACTTCCAGCATAGCAGACAGCTATTTCCATTTTTGTATAAAAACCTACTAAGAATCAAATGAAAGGAATGCAGATTAGCTGTGTCTAAGACCATATTTTATTTTAACTGGACTCAGCAGGGAGTGGACCTTAAGGATAGCCACATCCAGTGCACTTAGTTGCTCTTGGGAAACTTTCCTACTTCCTGTACAAAGCTTGTAAAACAAATTTATTATCAGTGGCACAGAAACTTCACGTCAGATTAATATTTTACTATTTGAGAGAATTATGAACTACCTGTTAGCAGGGTTGTATGAATTTCCTTTAAAATTAAAAGTAAAAAAAAGACACACACGTGTTTCACTAAAAGACAGTGAAGAATCACGTGTCTAGTGCTTAGGTTTGCTCTGGTCTTACAGTCACTTTCTCTTAATTCCTGTGAATAGCTTTTTGAAAGCAATGGAAGGAACAGTCTAGAGAATGTTAGTAAATCCAGTCACATGACTGTACTGGGAAGACACACATGTTTATTTGGCAGGGGTCAAAAACCATGTGTTTTTACTTAGATTTCACCAGTAAGCCGAGAAGGAAAACTTTTGTTTAGTGTAGCTGTAAGTTTACATCAGGAGTTGGTTTAGAAATTGTTTAGAAGAAGATTGAAAACAAACCAAACAAAAGTCCTCCAAAAGACCAACCTAAAGGAAACCCAGACCAAACAATACCAGCATTCTAGTATTGATTGCTTTGGGAGCTCCCAAGCACCAGCTTAGAGTCATAGGGGTGCCCTGCATGCAGGATACAGTAACCACTTGCCACTCTAGGAATTGTCTCCCAAGACCCAAGGATATGCAAGCAATATAGCTAGGGATCAGATGAGACCATACCCCAAAAGATCTTGGAAGGACTGAGATCTGTGTTAACTGATGAATTGTTGTTGTGTTTCTAATGAAATCCATTAGGATTGCTAAATATGTCTTCCAGTTATTTAATTAATCACTTAACAAAGGAAGCAACTCGACTAAGTCTGTAAACACAAATATCTCCATGATTGCTCAGACAAGTTGCAGAATGGAAAAAAAAAAAACTATACATGTTTAAGGCCGTTTTAAAATAAAAACAAACAAAGCCACATGACTCATGAGAAAAATGAAGTTCGAGTCCCTCTTGGGCTAGGAGTTTTGAGCAGTTATTTTTAAAGCAGTGATAGAAGCAGTGCTAAGCAACAGGGTCTCAGGGTCATCTTACACATCCTCATGGTGCCACAGTTTCATTCAATATAGCTATGCCTTTATCAAGCACCAGTTTTGTGCTCAGATAGTGAGCGGAAACTCTAAACTCTTCAGTGAAGTATCTCTGATTTTATGATTGATTCAAGACTATGGAAAGCTGTGTGAAATCTGAAGTGAATACTGTTACATCAATATGAATAAGAAGATATCTTGCACAGTTATTATGAAGTAAGGTTTTAAAAATTACTGGGACAACATAAATTTGGTAGGATAAGTACTTTTGTGCAAGTTTAGCCTGCGGTCCTACACAAAGACTGCCAGTTGTGAATTGTCCAGAGGTACAAAGGAGAAGAGAAGCAAAAACTTTGTGCTTTTTCACTTATAGATGAAAATAGTCTTAATCTAATACCTTTTAGTCCAGAGAGGATCGTACATGCAATGTAAAAATGAGAGCAAATGCCTCAGTGTTAGAATATTTCAGGAAATATCATCTGGCATTCTGACTTTGTCTTATCTCTGTGTTGCTGCAGTATTAGAAGCACACTTGGGAATGGATTTGAAGCATGCCCACTTTATCCAACACCTTTCTTGGATATAATCCAGCTACTGCTTTGATCAAAGCAGTCATACTGTGATTAGAAATTAGAAATTTTGGATGTGTCTCATCCATGCCAGATTAGAAAAAGTTAGAAAAAAGACTGAAGTCCTTGCTAAAACAAAGGATACCTTAAAATCCAACCTTGCTCAGGCTGATAGAAGACACAAAATCTCATACCATATTCTTGGCTACATCAAAAGAAGTCTCACCATCAGGTCAAGGTCTGTGATTCTCTCCCTCTGCTCTGCTCTTGTGATGTCTCACTTGGAGTACTGACCAGTTCTGGATCCCCAGTACAAGGACATAGAACTGCTGGAGCATGGCCAGAGGAAGGTTGCACAGGTGATCAGAGGGCTGGGGCCCCTCTCCTGAGGGTGAGGGGTCTGAAGGAATTGGGTTTGTTCAGCCTGAAGAGGGCTCTGGGGGGACTATATATCATATTATGATATACATTTTATGAGGGACTCTAGTGATGGACAAGGGGGTGTGGCTTCAAAATACAATAGTTTAGATTAGATCTTAGAAGAAATTCCTCCATATGCGAGTGGTGAGGCATTGAAACAGGTTGTCCAGGGAAGCAACTTCCCTCCCTGAAAGTGCTCAAGACTGGGTTGGATGGGGCTCTGAGCAACTTGGTCTAGTGAGAGGTGTCACTGCTCATGGCAGGGAGATTGGAAGTAGATAACTTTTGACGTCCATTCCAAGCCAATCCATTCTATAATTCTGTGATTCTAGGATTCTGTATCACTTGATCTGCAAGTCAGATCACACACAGCTCACCAGCCTGGCCTGAAAGTTATAGCTAACAGAGAGGAAAGCTAACAAAGTCTCTCAAGCCAAGCTGGCCAACTTGACCATGGTGTGTGACCTGGTGGGACATATCTCTGTTTCATGTAAATGCAGCCATCAGTATGAACATAAGAAGCCAGGAAATAAACTATTCAGGTCCTGCTCCATTGTCCACTCTTCCCTAGGTTAGGAAAAAATAAGGCTTTAGTATTGACTTTCATTTCCTTTTGTCCCAAAATAATATATGTTATGTTTTAGACTGTGAAGGAGGTGGAAAACGCCCTCCCCTTCCTCTTTTCCCAGAGCTGTGGCATAACTTGCCTACTCTGGCACCTCCCTCACCACAGTGAATGGCCACCAGCCCCCAGCTCCCTTCCTCCAGGCCAAGGCTTGAGTGCCACAAGCACGACTCTGTTGCCTTCCTGGAGCTAGGCGTGATGGAGGGAGCCAGGGCATAGTGACAGGATGCCCTGTCCCCTGTCTGTCTCCGCGATGGGAGGCATTGTGGTGTGCCATGCCAGCAGAAAGCTCTTCATCTGCCTGCACAGGAAAGCAAGCAGGAGCAGCAAGAATCTACCAGTGCAAATTCCTCCCTGCACAACAGAGTTATGCTGATCACCACAAGCCTGAAGAAGCTGGAGTGGTGAGCTAACTTTATAGTAGAAAAGCCTGAGACCCTGATGGAGGGGGATGTTCCTCCTGTGGCAGCCATTATGTTCTTGCCACATGGCAAGCCATGTGGCCACCACCATCCTGATTTACAGAATAGCAGGGAAAGAAGCCATTGTCATAGCTTGTTGCTGAGAAGAAGGCTGGGAATGCTTGAGTGAGTGGGAAAACTGAGCTCTGAAGGGCATTTGCTGTTTCAGCTTGGCAGAACTGTCCACACAAGAAAGCTGAAGGCTTATAATTCTTAATCCTTTGGCAGAACTTCAGGAAATCAGGGTTTGAAATAGCTTAGGGGTGGCTTCCCTTTTTGCTGTTGCTGTACTCTGTGTCACTCTCATCAAGGGTCCCAGCCTGAAGCCAGAGACTGCTAAGAACTCTTTGCCCATTTTTTTTCTCAGAATGTGTGCAATGGTATTGTGATGGACTCTTTTCTTTTGCCAAGCTGTTTTCTCTTGTCACATAAATTCTATTTGAGTCTCCTCAAAGTTTGGTTACCTTTCCATTTATTTTTAACCTGGGTCACCCTCATAGATCGAGGTGGTAGATCCAAACACCCTCTGTGAGACTGGAGACTGTGGAGGAGACTGAAGGATATTAATGAGAGCTTTCCACTCAGTATCTTTCAACCTTGCCACAACCTTTTGACAGGCTGAGATTACAGGTTTTGCATTATAATTTGTTGCAACAATCCATTGAAAACAGAGATTTCTAGTCTGATGTCCTGTTGTTGTCAGGCATAACTTCCTGAAGACAGACTTTTCCCTGGGGGTTATTTATTTATTTCCCTTGCAGCACAGCCTACATCCTCCCTTCCTGTTGGGAACAACAGCTGCAGCATCAGCTTGCCAAGCTTGAGTGGCTGTGAAACATCATTTATCTTCAAGCAAGATAGAATCAAAGAGAACAACCATGTGGGCACAACTGTGGATTCATTTTGGATTCATTCCATAGCTGTGCTTAGGAAGAGTAGGGTAAATTGCAGTATCAGAGGCAAAAGAAGTCACAGTTCTGAGCTAACACTCTTGAACATGAAAGAACTGCTACATCTAAAAGCACTGCTAAGACAAAAACTTTTTGGTTTTCCTTGGTCAGAAAACCACTCTGATCTTTTAAAGTTTGGAGATACAGAAGTACTCACTATGGCAGGAAATTGATACTTCTTCTGTAGACTAATTTGGGAACATGGTAGCCTTAAAGTAATTGGCTGATGAAAGCCACATGGCTGGCACACACTTTATAGCATACCTGTATTATCTCAGAGATCTGGTGGATCATGTATGAATGCCACAGCCCTTGAATAAAAATTACTTTCAGCTACTCTTCTTTTGCCTTTTGTGGGGACCTTTTTGACTAAAGCACCAAGTGTAATTGAAGTTTAGGAAAGAGTTCAGTCAAGATGAAATTTAATGATTAATCACATAATTTCTACACTACCAAAGCTCTCCCATTTTTTGCTCTGGCTTCCTTAGATGCTATCTGTCCCCTAGGGGCAGTTAGTTCAGTGATGATCTGGACAGGCAAAGAGCACTGAACTTTTCTTTGTGCTTTGATCTCAAGAAGCAGTCTGGGCTCTTTGCAGCTACCATTAGAATTTTCCTTTTCAGTCTCGCATTAACAAGTGCTAAAGGTCAGGGAAGGGCTCTTAAATAGCCTACTTGAAGTCCAGCAATAGTCTTGGGAAATGGATCTCTGATTTCCCGGAAATCTCAGTCTATTCAATAAACAGGAGATGTCATAAGAAACTTAAAGATAGCAAGGTGTTAGAGGGGACTTTCTCATGTGGGCTTGGCTCCTCTTATGTCAACTTGGGTATAACTTTCACACTGATTTTGGTACTAGGAGAGCAGCCTTAATAAGAACAGAGGAGACAGCAGGAAGTGTTCATAGATGTGAAGGGATTCAGAACTAGGAACTAAGCAGGCTTAATTTAGGGCTGACAACTCGGGGGTGTGTATACCATTTTGCGTAGTCCACCAGAAATCTCCTGGAAAGGATCTAGACTACTGGCACTAACATAATGAAAGCTTCACTACCTTCCATCCTTCAGATCAGATACAGCAGCTGAGAATTCTTTTACAAACCACAGTTCTGAAATTTCTCAAGGATCATGAAAACGTAAGATTTTAAAAGTAGTAAATTTGCATGACAAAAATTCTCATGCCCCAGGACAGAAATCCCCCCTTTCCCCTTTGTATATTGTGCTTCAGATGTGAGAGAAGAAGTTACAGATTATATGCTCATCAGTATTTTCAGAGAGAAGCTGTCTGGGCTATACATTTGAAGCCAGTGGAGCAATGTGAAGAGCTTTAGCTATTATTTGTCCCTCTTTGTTTTGTGCCTTGGTTTGCTCTATCGCTAAATGTCCCTGGGCTCTCCACCATGAGTCCAGAGTGTGGGAAATGCTGACCAAAGTCATTTACTCTGTCCATGCTCACAAACAAGCTGTTATTTGTCATAGGCATATAAATAAGTTACTGTTTTTTCCATTCTGTAGCTGTTAAATAAATACTGTGAACCAATTTTGTAGCATTGATTTCTTGTAGGAGGTCACTGAGATGATTTCACAGAAATATCCTGCGACAGTTTTGCAAAACAGGATGAGTCTCAGCCTGACTTTCATGACTCTGTTTTTTTCCACTTCCAGTCCAACGGTTACAGTGTTTTTGCTGTTACAGGCAGGTGGTTAATTCACCCTGACTCACAGATACCAGGAAAATGGAAACTTTGTCCAGTGTTTTCAGTGTCTAAAATATATGTGTTAAAAATTACTTGCATTTTGATGTGACCTACAAATCCTAGTTCGTGTCAAACACAAAGTGTATGCACACTTGCAAAAGCTACATGCTTCTGGTTACAGTACAGTGTGCAAATAGCCAAACAGGTAACTGTAAATGGCAGCAATACAGATGAAGGAGCCCATAGCCTAATTCAGGCTGAAAAGCTTCATGTACAGTATGAGTAAGTTAACCCATAAACCAACAAACATATCCTGCTTGCAAATTTCAATAAAGTCCCTAGACTGGGGCCGGGGGGGGCTGGGGGGAGAAGAGTAGGGGAATTAGTTGCATCAACTTTATTCTGCAGGTGGCAGACAGGCAGAGATTACACACTTTGCTTCAGGTTCAATAAGAAGCTTCTGTCAGATTCAGGACTGCAGTTACATGTGCCTCAGTCCATACTGCAGCCACAGGTTCCTTGTTCTGAGCACAGTGCAGATTCATGATATATGCTGACATAACTACTCTGACCCAGTAAATGTCATTCTCAATTTTCAACTGTTTAACAGTTGAACAGAATTTGTTCAGCTGTGTTAAGGATGCTGCTGGGGAAGTAAAATTGAAACCCCTGCTTTCAATCTCATCCACTGACGAGAAACATTTTGGGGAACCAGCATCAAGTTTTTCACTTAAAAGAAATTATATCAACAGTTGTGGGTAGAGGCTTGGAAAGCTTATCTAATAGGTGCATCTGGATTTGGCTAAGAATGAAAAGGGCATTTTCTTTCCATCAGTTGCTGGCTAGCAAAAGGGGTGGATTACATCCAACTTGCAAAACTAGAATGCAGTTACTGCTATCTGCAAATGGGTGCCCCTCCCCTCTCATGTGAGCTACACAGGCAAAAGAGAATGACACATGTGCTGTTTCCTTTTCCAGTTGTAATAGGGTCAGGAGGCAGGCAAGGAGAGCCCGAACAAGAGAAGCATTTTCCTGGGCTCTTCCAGCTGTTCTGTTCAATCCTGCCGTCGGTTCTGAGCAGGGAAGAGAGACTGTCAACACAAATAAGGCATTTTTCAAAGGCGTAAATTATGAGTTACCAAAATAATACGACATCTCAACCA
>VZRI01010265.1:15253-50220 GCA_013397515.1 Upupa epops
ATGACCCAGTTCCAAAGCAATGGGAAAGCTCAAATGATGTAAAGGATTCCATGCAAGTAAACATCACAAGGTCAAAGTTTCAGTGTGGGGATCCCCATCATTAGGGATCAAAGATATTTATTCACTTGGAGAAGGTGTTCTTCACCTTACAAGATTTAATCTCTGCTCAGCATCCTGAGAATTTTATTTGGGGCCTGTTGTACTCCAAATGCTACCTGTTAAAGGGCTTAGTGGTTAAGAAGAGCAGTTTGTGGAGGTTTCTCTTCCTCATCACCTACCAGCACATAAGGTATTACTTCTGGGTGGGTAAGGAAACAGTGTGGTCTGTTCTGTGTAGAAGAATTGCCCCCAAAGGAACCCAGGAGGCAAGACTGGACCTCCAGCCATGACTCAGCTTCAAAGAGAAATAGGGTCAGGAACAAGGTGAAGCAAAGAAAGCCTTGTGAGCTGTATGATTTCCATTGTATTGCCAGCTCAGCAATAGCCCAGGCAAGCAATGTTCCACAAACAGAAGGTCTTGGATCCATCATACCCAGCTTTTCCTCCTGCCACAACTAGGACTTCTGGCAAAAAAAGTCAAATATTTGTGGACTGTCCCCTCCAGAGAGGCTGAGAACTTGGCACATGTGACCCACGATAAAAGCAAAGTGACTTACAGTTATGAATGGCAAGTCTTCTTCTAAGAACAGCCTTACCTTATCTCTAACCATTACATGATACACTTTGGGGCTGCAAACGGGTCCTTTAAAGTGTTCTTGGAGCAATATCACCATGAAAATTATGCCTGTAGACTTTTAATCATGTTATTCACTGCCTTTGCAATAGATTTTATTTCACCATTTTTAATCAACAGAAGCACTTGTCTGTGACAGTGACTAATAAACAAATATGAAGGCTATTGATTATGAAAATTTTGGTCTTCACTGGTAAACTGTGAGCATTTATAATCAAGGAAAGCTAAAGATTATAATAATCTCTCATTTTTAGTACAGAATTCTCAAAACATGTGCCACAAGCATTTATGTAAATTGAATGCCTCTGCTTGTATTTCTTTCCCACCAGTGTGCATATGGTTGGAAAACTTGCCTTTCTATCCCAGGTCTCTCCCCAAAACCCTAATTGCCTAAGATGTTTATATGAAAGCCTGTAAATTGAAAAGCTGAGAATGCACCTGAAATTTCAGTAATTAACAGCAGAAATATTGGCAAACTGCTAAGCTGGAGATAACGTGGAGGAGGGGAGATGTCCACTCAAATAGGAGTCTGCTTTTCTAATTACACAGTTCTCAGCATTTCTGGGCACTGCTTTTTACACACCAATGAAAACTAAAAAAAAATAGAAATAAAATAGCAGGGGAGAGGGGAAATAAGAATGAAAAAAGCCAATGATTTACTTAGTAGAAGAACAGAGGTTACAGATTTCAGGTTTCAGGTTAAAGCTGGTATGTGCTTAAGCCTACCAGTGTTAGAGAATTGTGCAACATCTGAATATCATTGCTGATACTGCTGCACCTTTCTTTCTAGATTCTTGTGGAATATACCCTGTATCCATCCCCCTTCAAATGACTGAGTCCAATCAGCAAAGCCTTTTGTAAAACAGGCTTTTGGGACTGCATTCTCTAATGAAAGTCTGTGTGTGTCTGTTCTGTGGAGTGCCTGCCTCTATTGTTGTGTAGGGATTAGTATTCCTATAGCAGAGAAATTCAAGCCAACAGAGAGATCTGATTGTGCTAGGTGCTGTGCAGGCACCCTTTCTTCAAAAGGCTGGTAGACTGCATAGAGAGGACAGATTACAGGTGGAAGAGAAATGACTGCTTGCCAGGGGCACTGCTAGAGTAGCAGCTTTTGTCTAGAAGAAGGCGTTTACAGCAGCCAGGAGGCAGGAATTAGTATTGATTCCAGTAGAACCACTGGGGGTGGAAACTCTTTGCTTCCACTGTATAATTTTGTAATGCATGCTTAGGAAAAAAGCCGAAGTAGGAAGTCATGTAGAAATTGGCCTATTTATTTCCCACAGAAAGACCATGAAACTGTTAAACAATGCTCTTAGGACAAGCAGGATTTTTTAAACTTTTTTTTTCATTCATATCCACATTGTAATAGGAAATTCATGAAAAATTGGTGTACACCCAGGTACTGTAGTGACAAGAATACATGAACACCTTTGCTGGGCCAGTATTTGGACAGACTGTTTTCTATTTACTTCTGGAAGACTTAAGTTTCAATGAATTCAACAGTGTTACATCCAGTGATGAGTTAGAAAGATTATCAGCTGCTAAGTATTCTGAAAATCTACTTAGTAAATGAAGAAAAACGGCACTCAGAGAAATCAGGTTTGGTTTGCCTGAAATTTATGAACACGAACAGAGAAAAGGACTGTCTTCTCTAGATAATTTATCTGTAACCTATGGCTCAACTGCATCAAGAAATGATACCACAATGTTATAACAACAGACATGCAGCCCATAATCTGCAGCTGATATAAGATATGTACTCCTCCATCTCTTTAAGAGTCAGCATGACACCAGATTCCTATCTCTTCAGTATTAGCATGGAAATCAAATGCACTGTCTCTGCTATGCTGCTCCTTTATTGCACATGTACCTTGCACGTGTCATTTTACCAATGAGACATCTGGCTAAGTGATTTTCCTCTTAATTAATATTCTCATCTGCAAAGGAGGCCAGTTTCTCACATCATCTTCTCTTCTGACATATGTTTCACCACAGGGTTCTTCCTGATGAAGCAGAAAACTTCACTTAAAATCTCAATGGGTTAAACTTGTTTTACTGCATTGAAGTTTTAAAGTGTTTTTTTTTTTATTTCCCACTCCCTTTTTTTTCATCTTGAAAAAAAAACAAAAAGAAATTCAGTTATTTCATAAGGGTCTACCTCTTTCTTCTTCAGATAAGCCCTGAAATGGAGTTAAGCTTTTTATTAGTAAGTTGCAGGGGGGCTTTTGAACACACCCTGAGACAGCTCCATGTTATCATGAGTGATAAATGCCTATTCTACTGAGGACTGAATGTTTAAAATATCTAGTTTTTCTAGTTTTATGAGGCAGTTTTATGAAGACCATGTGTGACAAGGTCACAGTAATACAGAATCAGACATCAAGACTTTACATATATTTATACATTTAGATTTGTAAACAGAAAAAATTTTAGTTACATAAAGCCTATAAAATGTCTTTGAATTCTTTATATATATAAATATGTACAGACACAGAGTGTATGTATACATTATATACTGTATATCTATATACATACGTATACACAGATATATATACCCATACCACCCTTTTCACTACTTCTGTGGCTTTTTGCAACTTATAGGACTTTTCTCTAGTCAGGCAGTCTGGACATGGAGAGTTTTACTTCTCTGACTGCATGCTTATTTACAGACCAATAACCACAAGCTTATGTTTCCCTTTTTATATGATAGACAACTTCAAAAGTAGCAGAAAAAATTGACTAGATATTTGAAGGCTTAGGAGAAGCATAAACTCAGTAACAAGAAGGAAAACAAGAAGATTATTTGGGATATATATAAATTGGAAAACAATACAAAATATCTATTTCATATGATATAATAAAACACTGGCAAAATAGCATAGTGCAAAACATTCCTTGCAGATGCCAGATTCAAGCCTCTCTCTGCTGATTGTATATAGAGCCAGAACCTAGCAGCTCATAATTGTATAGACACTGAATCAGCAACAGCGTGAATTTAGGCATCTACAGTTGGCTGGATCCCTCTTGGAAACTATTACAGGAACCATGTCCATATAAGCAAAGATCTAGAGAAAAGTAAAGATAGAGACTTAAGAGACAAGGAGAAAACAAGTTACTTAAAATGGGACAACAGCAATTAGGAATAGCCATGTCTTCAAGAAGTGAATGGTGCAAGTTTAGAACTTACGCAGGCAGGAGATTTGGTCAGGTTTGTGTGGTGAAAGAAATTTGTAGTGGCTTCTTCAGCACAACTATCTAGGAAAAGTAATCATTTCAGTAGATTCATGCTGAAATAAAGCTGTTCTTTAAAGACTAAATAGTCTGCTTTGGAAATGAAAGAATTCAAGAATCAGTTCAATCATATTATGTAATTCTGTGTCCACATTATACAATTATGGGAAAACTAATTTACACTGGAATACATTTCATGTAATTGTTACTCCAGGTCACCCTGACCCTTTTGTGTAGGTAAATTTTCTCTACAAGAGAAAAATTAGCTTGTTTTCTTTGAAAAAGCATTCTGACTAATAAAAAACCCAAGGTGCTTCTCATCTGCTAATTGGATGTTGTAAACATTTCAGTCAATTAACAAGGGATCAAAAAGAGTTCTTGATGACCAAATTTAGCAACCAAGTAATCCTTAGGTAAAGCAAATGCCCTGCAAATTGCTAAACTACAGTTAATTAAAGAGTTACGTGTATGAATGGGTAGAGAGAAAAATTATTTCTAGTGGAATATAAGCAGCTACCATTAAAATGTGGCCTTCTGTGAGTACTGGGAACTTGTACATTTTAAATAATTCTGCATAATGTTTAAAATGGTGCTCTGGATTTTTATATTTTATTTCTATCTTCTGGGATCTATATGGGTATATTCTTGAACTCTGCTATCAAGGTTTTCTCTTTAGCAATTTATAATGATATTATATTTTCAGTACAGTCTGTTATTTCCTGAAGGTTTTAATAACCAGTGCTTGTGAGCTAACAGAAGTTCTTTTCAGTCAAGTATCATGAGGACAATCCTTGTCCTAACTAATGCAGAGAGCAGTAAATTAAATTCTCAATGCATCTGTGATGCAAGGTTACTTTCAAAGACTAGAACAATCTTTATTACTGTTTTTTTCTTACTCCTGTCCTCTCAAGCTGTCTAGTTCAGATACCTTCTGCACCTCCTAATCCTTCTTGTCTGTCCCCTTCTCAGCCCCCAAGTGCTCATACCTCAATACAGAAGAAACTCACAGGTCACAATTGTTAAATGCCATTTCTTCTCTTCTTTCAAGAACATTCCACAGTCTTGGCAATAGGAGGTAAGGAAAACATAAATCTTCCCCTGTCATTGTCTAGGCTGAGGCTTTGTTTCCTTTTTTTCTTCCATTTTCCCCCTCTATCTTCCCCCCTCCATCTTTTCTTCATTGGTTCCTCTTTGCTTTCTCATCTTCACAGCTTGCTATGAAATCACAACTCCCCCCTCCAGATCTTTCCTGTCATCACTAGTTTACAACCTAGGATATGCTTTTACATCCTGGATCACATGATTGGGAGACTTTATTATCTCGTATTTCCATAACTGTGTCAATGGTCTTTGATTTTTGGACTCTGTTACATGGAAATGCAGACTTCATGTCACAGAACTCATTAGTATTTTGGGGTTTAAAGAAACCTATAGTACTATTTACTAATGGCAGTTAAGCCCTTGACAGAAACAGGGGGTCATACACAGGATTATGCTGCATCTCTACAAAACAGCCTACATAAGGTGTAGAACGCAGCAGACCAGGAAACAAAAAGGACATAGAGAGCCATGCTTCCATTCCAGATTTCCCTTTTCTTTGGGAAAAGGGGAAGTCACATTTTCCTCACTCTTTTTCAAAACCATTCAGTGTGATCTGTGTATTCTGTCACTTTTCCAAGCACTCATGCTATCTCTGCTCCAGTTATGAATAGCCACGGCCAAGAAGAACAGCAGCAGGTCAGGGAGGAGAAGGGTGAGTTGTAGGTCATTATTGTGCAGGCTGTGTCCACCTAATGGAAAGGGACTCATTCATGAAACCCTGTTGATTGCATTTGGCACTTTCTCATCTTCTACTGAGATATGCCTTCTTTTCCATATCTAGAACGCAAGCAACGGTTAGTGTCAAGAGTCTTCCTTATTCTTTAAAAAATGAAACATCATCTGCTGTGTTACCTTCTGTAGAGTTGGATGGATCTAATCACTCCAAACACCTCTTCTATAGTTCTTACCTGCCCACCCACTTCACTATATCACTGCAGTGATATAGACAGTGGTGTCTCCCTCTTAAGGTAACCATCCCACACCTTGATACAAGAACCCAGCTCTCATTTTTACTTGTTGCCTATACCAGAGACAATCTGAGATTACCACAAAGGCAATGATGCATGGTGATTTCATCTAGGGATTGAAATCATAATGTTGTATGTTGTTTGTAGCCCCAGAAAGAAGCTGGGTTGCTCATAGCCTGGGTTAGCTAAGTCTATCATCTGTTTCCAGCTCTCCAGACAATGTCTCCTTCCTACTCACAATTAACAACAAGCTCTTAACATCTTTCCCCCAGCAACCTTCCAATTCCTTCCTAACAAATTACAAATTTCTTCAGTTGTGTAAATGTACCTTTTTTACTTTGTTTATTCTGTAAATTTCTCTGAATAGAAGTAATCTCTCCTTCTTTCTACTTTCTGAACAAAAATCACCAAATAATTTTTTGCCACTTCAGTGCTTATGATACAGAGCACCTACCGCATGGGTCTTCCTTAGTTACCTCAGTAAGTTGCTTATTCTGGGCAGAGAGTTAGACCTGTAGCATAAAGATAAAATGCAAAACACAACCTTGGGTATGATGTCAACTGGCAAAGCATAACAAGTTGGAAGGACTTTAGGGTTTTCTCCTTGAGTATATGTTTTCTCCAAAATATATTTATTTGTATTCTCAGAGATAGTCTCTAGACTGTGGAGATCAAAGCAAGCCAGAATCCAGCAGAGTTTTTAAGTGCATTAAAGGTACCATATTTCAAAGGCACATGCTTGAACATTTAAGCACCATGGAAGAAATGAAGTAGCAGGTGGTATTACATGTAAATGTGACTGTTCTAATCTACATACTTTTCAGCTTGTCCAAGCCAAACTCTGTGACACAATGTTTGGCAGAGAGCAAAAATTAAGGATGCTGCGTGCACACAGGGGCGAGATCCTGCAATGTAAACAAATAACCATTGCTGTCTCCTTCACCTTTCTGCAGAGCTTCTCAGGAAATGCCTTACTCACTGAAAATTATCATTATATCATTGAAATCAGTGGTGCTGTACCATGGAGTGTGAGATTGCATGTATTATTTTCATTGGACTTTCATAGCCTTTCATCCATTGGATAAAATTTGCAGGTTTCCTATCTTCACTTTTTAATATTTCTCTCCTTCAAGTGTCTTGATTTAGCTCACAGCAGCCTCATCTACTATCACCACAGATGTTAGTAAGGGCAGAGATTTAGCAGTGGTAACTAGAGATCTTGTAGGAACCCCTGCTTATGGCAGGGACAGTGGGGAGCAAATAAACACTCCCAAAGAAGAATATTTCCTGCTGATTCAATGTTCTTGCACATTAAGGAAAGATGTTCCTGAACTCATTCTTCCAGTGGTTTCCTAGTACCAAGGAAGAGTAAACCACTTCTCCCACTTTTGGCGGAGAGGAATGTAACTGGGGAGATACATGCTTTTGCATTTCTCTGATCTTCACTGTTGTTCCTTGGTAAAAGATTTCCAATTTTGGAATCCACTAAAAGCTGTGTATCTCAGACAAAGACTTTTCTTTCTCCTCCCACATTCTGTATGAGATGCTTAATCTCTGCATCCTGAGGACATAAGCATTTGTGAGCTGGAAGCAGAGAATAAGGCATGTCCCTCTCTTGGGCTATTTCCTCTGATATCTTCTGCTTCTCATGAATGAAAACATTCATTTCAACAGCATCTGACTTGTGTCAGAAGGTCCATGACTAACTGGAGCAGCAACGGGTCAGCAGAGATGAATGAAACTCTAAAATATGTCATTGCTAAATAAGGAAGGATCAGCTTTAAACTCAGGAGAGAAAGCCAGGGAAGGTTCAGCTGCTTGACACTATTCTTAAGATAAAATGTAGCCTGGAGTTCTTCCCTCTACTTCTCTCCACATCTTGCACTTCCTTTAAGGAAAAGGTCATCCTTCTCTCCCAGGCTGCTACAAGCCTTCCCCAAGTAGGAAGCATATTTTGCATCCTGTTTTCTCCAAAAGCGGAGCAGATGGGAACATGACTTCCGCATTGTGTTTTCATTACCTGTCTACTGAATTGCTGGGTATGTCTCCCTCCCTTTCAAGCATGAGGCAGCCCAGCCCCAAGACCTTGTAGAGTCTGGTAGCTGCTGGAGATGGCCAGAGGGAGAAATACAAGCTACAACCTTTGGAGGTCTGGGTGCCTATTTTTGTCAGATATGAATTTGCAGCAGTCATAGTGGGAAGAGAGAAAGGGGGAGCACATATCCTATATTCTAGAAAGTGGTTTATTTTGAATGAGGAAAATAGGCTTGAAAACTAGTACTAGCTAGGCTTGAATATCTAACACATGCCATTTTATACCTAAGTGATTTTCTTCACAGCTCACACCTGAGAGGTTCTCATACCCTAAAGGATAAATACTTCCTGGCCATGCCTTGCTTCTTGCAATAAGGTTCAGCACTTGTAGGTGATTGAGGGAAGTCTGCTAGGGAGATACTGATAAATGTAGATATCCAGCTTTGCAATTTATTTTGTTTGCTACTGTTTGACACATTAAGGAAACAGCTTGCTATCTGTAGGCATAAGCATTCATATCCCTAAACGGATACTTCACCAACACACTGAACATAATCCTGGATGAGGGGAGATGTAGGAAGAAATGCAAAATCTCTCAGCAGACCCGAAGCAATGGCATGCCAGCTGTGACTGAGGGCCATATTTTTTCCCCAGACTCTCATGACACTCATATCTGTCCTCCCATTCCCCATCCTTCCTGGGACATTTCCAATCCAAGGGATTTGGTTCTGATTTTCCTATTCTTAGTTTTACAGCCATTTCATAATAAAGCCATGACGTGGCATTACTAGAGCTGTCTGTGTTTCCCTTGGCCCTCACTAGCTAGCTGGCAGTTAGACTACACCAGTTTTAAGAAAAAGGTATTTTGTTTTCCAGGGATGCTTCCACCTCTTCCCATCTGCTACAGTATCCATGGCAAGTAATTTCCAGCATGGGTTTCATCCTGATAGTGCTAGGTGTTGCCTAACCAGCATTTAAATGATTTTAAACTCTGCCATGAAACCGCTTGTAGTGAGCATGGAGCTGGGGGGCTCTCTTTCCTATTAGAGCTAGTAGCAGATATCTAATAGAGAGTTAAAGCACAGGACAAACATCTAAGATCCGAAGCATGGGAAATTCTTGAGCTGGAGTTGTTATTTCAGTGTTTAAAGGGCTTCCTTGGGGTATAAAATTTTTTGCATTTTCCAGAGATTCTCCTATTAAATACTTTAACCTCCTGTTCACATCCAGACTCAGCACTTGGCAAGACTGAGCCTTTACCTCCCCCTCTTCCCTCCTCTTCAATGAACTCTTTTTACTTGTAGTGGAAGGAATTCAGCCTTGGGAACTCAGCATTACTGAAGGCACAGCTCACATCAGGGAGCAAAGCACTCCTCTTCCTTGTTCCCCCAGGAAACAGTGCCTCCAGGAGCCATGCAGAAATGCATGTGGCCATGACTTCACCCTTTTGTCTCCTTTAACAGTCAGCTTTGCAGCAGAAACCAGCCCCAGCAAAATTACAGTTGTTGCCTGAAGCTATCCATGCAACTCAGCACAGCACAAGGCTGCTGACATGCCTAGACCCTGACTGGGTATACAAGAGGGACAGGGAAAGCCTGTGCAACTCCTTCCTTCCCTGTTCAGTGGAGTTCCTGCCTGTCACACACAATAGTTCAGTGGAAGGCAATGGGGGGCAAAGACAGACAGCTGAATCTGTCCCTTCTTTAAAAAGCTTGTGCCTAAGCCAAGGAACACTTCTTGATGACTGACTCCTAAATGGAGCGCTAAGAGCAAAGAAGCTAGAAACACAAACCTTGTGTCTTCTGCCTGTGTGTTTAAGTTTCTTGGGGGTGTCAGGAGCACAAAGGCTACCAAGTATTATGAGGGTAGATTAGTGGATTTGTAAACATGGGCATTCAAGTCTTTTGGAGGAAGGAATAACATTTTACAGACAGGACCTGTAAAATTATGGGCTGCTTTTTTCTCTTCTTTCACTTTTCTATCCCAAAACTTGCTAAAGGGAAGTGGACATTACCTCTCTCTGATTTATAACAGATACACAGCTGTTCAAGTCTTGCTCTGACATGAAATACAACACAGTTCCCCCTGAAAAAACTGCAGCTTATACATAACTCAGGGTGGAACCTGGCTCCTAAACAAATTTTAATGGAAGTCTGCTCTGGCTGAACTCTACTGATGACTTAATATTTTCCAGGGCTGTGCTAGTGCTGTTGGTTTATTAATTATTTTTTTTTCATTCTCTTTATACTAATAGGCATTTCAGTGGGATAACTTGACCTTATGATACTATTACAAAGCATGCTTCTCTGGAGCCAGTGGTAAATAGTTTGGGTATGTTATGAAAAGGCTTTGAGAAATTTACAGGCTCTCTCGTAATTGCTTGAGGAGACACATTTTTGCAGCCTGTTAGGCAGCCTGAGTTGGTGAATTCAACTCGGAAGTTGGAAAAACAGAGAAAATGGACAGAGTCTATACATACTGAACTTGAATCCTCGCTTTTACGATGCTTCAACTATTTGTAAAAAAAGACTTTTTAAAAGCTTTCACTATTGACCCAGCTGAATTGCTGGAACATGTGAGATCTGCCACCAAATTCAAAGGCAGCAGAAGCAGTTTAACAGAGGGACCTTTTGCAAATTCTACCCTGTAAGTGTACCACTTGGTATTTCATTTTGTATTTTTGGAATAGTGCCATGCTTTGATGCAACTGTAAATGGAACAGCAGTGACTGCAGAACGTTATTGCTGCTGATTCAGCTGTGGAAGGGCAGCATCCCTCCAGGCAGGGCTGGTGGTACTGAGTAAGAGCTTTGTTCTAAAGTCCCTATTTTGACAGCTGAGAGAGGGCTCTTACTTTTTAGCACATTCCATTGCATTCCTACACACAGAATACCAAGCCAGACTTTTGCCATGGTGTTCTAGAGCTACCGTATTTCAAAGGAGCCACTTGGCTGTGAAAAATAGAGTTTTCTGTTCTGTTCTGAGCAATCTAGCAAGGAAATCTCTGGGTCTATCCAGCTGTTTTTCTCCTTATGCTTTTGGTTTGTTTTGCTTTTTTTTTTCTTGTGTGCAGATTTATCATGTACTTCATCCACCCAAATGAGCATTCCTGCTTTTTCCCTCTCTGTCTGCACACAGTGAACCCCTCCCTGTTAACAGATCGATGGACACATGGTGACTTGGATTGGTTTGCCAATAAGTAAATACCTCCCAACCTCTTTCCTTTTGGTGGGCTGTTTTTCTGCTGGATCAGCTTGAAAGAAAAAGGGTTAGGAATAAGAATGCCCTTTTCTACTGCAATGTAGCAGCCAGCTCAAATCACAAAAATTCACTCTCAGCTTTCATGCATGCATGTATATTTCATAAATTTACTGTAAAGCCCAAAGACTTTACAGTAAGTCAAATATATGTTGATCAAAGAAGTGCCATAGCAAGCATTTGTTGCTATTGAAAAGTACTAGACCATATTTCTTTGCTTAATGACACACATTATTCCTTCACTGAAATTGGCAGGGCTGTCCAAGCCGAATCTGGCTTCGAAGGTTTAAAATATAGTCCAAACTATAAAAATGTAGCCTTCTGACCAAACAAAAAGGAGATGAAAATAAATTCAGCAATGTCTCTTTGGTTTTTCCTTTGCTTTTTAAACCATTATGGATATTGTCTACAAGCCTTGAAATAGTCACAAAAACATGGCAATTTTTATACTGGTGGCCAATGTTCAAGCACCCACTGCTAAATCTGCTTTCAGTCCAGTTGCCTTATGAAATGAGTCTTATGTATTCCTGCTATGTATTTGCCTGCTTAATCATCTATTCATCCATCTACCCTTCCCATCAAGAACTTTTGAAACTAGTCAGTGGATCCAAACAGACTTAAAAGAGAAGCAGAAACTTCCAAAATAATCACTCTCCAGGTTGTACAAAATCAACATTTGTCTACAGAAAGCCATGCAAGTGAGCAGTAACCCAAAAAAGGCTCTTTATTAGGAGACTAAGCTAAATGGATTCCTAATTGGGAATGTAGTAGCATAAAATTTTGGCGCAGTAAGATTGTTTCCATAAACATCACTTCAGAGTAAAAAGCAAATGCAGAGTGTATAACACCAAGCACCTGAGGTCCTTTTAACCAATGCATGCTGAAATCTCTGACTAATAAAAGGCTAAAGCCTTAGCACACATTTCGAAAAAGGATGGTTAAGCAATGCTAACACTTATGGTTGGGATTTATTTTCCCTAATTATAGGATCCTGAAAGATAGGCTTCTAACCTAAGCTAGTCTTCTAGTTTTTGTGCTTGGTAGCTAGAAAGAGAAATTCACTACTACACCACTCATACCACCCCACCCCACCCCCCAGATTCATAATGCCTCCATTGGATGCAAATGGATGGCTTTGAAAGAAGACATGCCTAGACTGACTAGACTAGACTAGTTCCAGTTGGAAGGGATATACAACAATGAAGGAGGCCAGTGTAAACTAGTGTTCTAGTGTTCTGCAGTACCTATGGAGACAGTTTAGACCACATAGACTCCTTTTCTAGACAGGCTTCTTGCCTCATTGGTTATTAGCGCTGTATGTGAGTTCACATTTCATTAGAAGATAGAGGCTTTAGTAAGGAGTTGTTAACTAATCTCATAACAATGTATGTCCTGCACTGAAAACCATTCATTATATGGCTTCAATGAATTTTTTTCATGCTCAGCTCTGTTACTGCATTAAATATGCTATGTGTCAAACATATTGTCCAAAAGACAAGCAAGAGTTTTTTCTTTTTTCCTCTCTTCTTACCAATTATTGCACAATCTGGCTAGAATTGCTCTGATGAATGATAGAAGTTGTTTTGCTAAAATTGCTCAACTCACTTCAAACAACTTCAACAGATATATAAATGCTTTCCAGATAAAAAAATGGCCTTTGTCTTTTTAAATGTGTCATATATACAAAAGGAATCTGCATATTCATTGCAGAATCTTTGGAAAATGAGAAATGTTGCTCTGAGCTACTATTTGCCTTGCAAGTTTCTAAGGTGTTGCAATATGTTTTATTTTCTTTGTTTAATGTACACAATATTTAAAGCATTTGGAAGATTGTTTCCACTGCAGATATCACGGTTAACAATATTAACCTCATCAGTGCTTCAGGAAAGATCTCTGTGTCCCTGAAGAGCATATGCTAAGCATCCTGACATTTCTGCTTGCAGTGCTTAGTAGACAGTGCCTTAGGCAAATACTGGTGTATGAGCTGCATGCAGCTGAATACAATTCATATTAAATAAGGTAAGGGATAAAACACAGAGAGATCCTGTTTCCAAGGATTGTCACCTATTGGATGGTTGTGCTACAAAATGTTGTTGTTGGAAATAAGGCATAAAGAAAGAAACCTACACATGTTGCTAAAATGATTATACTTTTCTAGGGATCATAGTCTGGTGATATATTCTTTGAATTTTTAGGATGTCTTAGTGCTTAATTGCAGGCTTTCACCAAGTTCCAGGTGATTTCTAGACAACATCACCTGTAATTTGATCACATCATCTGTAATTTCAGCACAAGTTCAAGCCTTTTCATCTCAAAATGAGAAATAGATATTTATCATGCTCAATATGATTAATAACAGTCATGCTTCTTTCCTTGCATATTCATATTAGTTAAAACAAGATTTCTGCCAGCAACCAAACTGATTAAACACTCTTATCTTTTGAATTTATGTCTCCAGCCCCTAGATCCCATCCCAAGTATACGCCAGCTCCCTCCCACAGAGCTCCTTGTGGGTGAAGCAACTTGCTGCATCTCCTCTGGACCCATGTGCAAGATTACTGGAAAGCACATGGTGACTGGAGAACTAGTTGCTGCTAGACAGAACTTACAGGTGCCAAGTTGTCACTGCCTTGCTGCTGGAGTGCTCTAGTCTCCCTTTTCTCTATAGCCTCCAATTTCCATGAAAATTGAGGCAGAGTGCTTATCTTTGCCTATACTTCCTTTAAAAACAGCTAGAGTTGAATAATGGGGTCAGAACTTGCAGAGGTTGCAATGTCAGTCAAGCACACTACATGAACAGAGAAAATCAATGCTGTCAAGTGTATTTCATAGACATTTTAAAATTACTAACAAACAGTTAGTTCAGTCTTAGTTAAGCAGACCAATGTTTGTCTTGAATCAGTCCACATTTATGAAAAGGGTTTATTTCAATTATAAACTAAAATCTAATCTTAAGAAGTTATTAAGATCAAGCACAGCAAGACTAAGAAACACAGAGATCATGTTATCCTCTGATGACACAGTCAAAAGGCCTGAGAGTCAGGAGTGAAGTTGGTAGACCTGTAAGGTATAAATTAAAGCACATCTTGATAAATATTTACAAGCAGTTTAGCAATTAAGTTGCCTCACTGCATCACATAACCATTTACGCAAGGGGTTGGAAAAGAATTATCATGTCATCTAAGACCTCTTGACCTCTGACTTTCCACTAAACAATTCTGGCTTAAATTTTTGTGCTTATGTTTCTAACATACAAATATTAGGTGTGCTCCTTTCATGTGCTATTTGTCAAGAATTATAAGTCTAGCATCTACTACAGGTTATTAGAGAGGTTCTCACTATATCCATAGTGAGATCTTTTGATTATCTATGATCATTTGCAATATTTGCAAATCAATTTTGCAACCAATTAAGCCAGTGACTCCTTTCCATTTAGCTTGGATCTCAATCTCACTGAATGAGCAAATGGCTGCTTTATTCCCATTTTAATTCAGAAAAAAAAATATGACAACATCGTGAAATTGTTGACTTTGGAGCAAAGTCAGGCAGAAATTATTTGGCAGATTCACTGTATATGTAGTGTTTCTTCAAATTCCTGATGATTAAAAAGCCCTCAAAAGGAGAATTTTTATTTTGTTTATGAAGACGTGGGAGGCAGGAGGAAGACACATGCAGGAAAGCATCATAATCATAGGATGTACTTTATGGATTGAATCATAACCCATTTTCACCTCTTCTTCAATGAAACAACAGCAGGTTAAATTATTTTCCCAAGCAAGATGAACATACAGTGCATAAGCCATGTTTGATAGTTGTGAAGGAAAAATATAAAAGATGGCCTGGTTACATTCCTAGTTCCACAGAAAAGTGGGGAAATTTTTGCAGTGATATAACATATAAACATCAGACAGGCAAAAGTGGGTACAACTTGTAATTTGCCACATGCACCATTATTTGATAAAGATTCAAATCTTTATCAAATAAAATTTGTGGACCTTCCTCCAGGTCCACAAACTGTAGTCACCCTTTGTGTATTAAGAAGGCAGCCTTCACTCTTGACATCAAGCATCTTTCCCATAGCACAGCTCCTATGGCTGGGCAGCAATACCACCACCTGTTGAATCTTTGTAGCCTCCTACATTCCACTTCCAAAGACAAGATTTCTGCAGCATCTTCTTCTGAACTTCATTGCCTGCTTACTAAGAAGATCCACTGCCAGGAAGGCAGCTCCTTTCTCTGACTTTTCTGCCTTGGGTTTCTTCTGTTGGCTGTGAAACCTATTGCCCTTCCCAATGGTCTAAGCACCAGACAGATACATCTGAACTACTTTGTCAAATTGTTATTGTATATATATACATATATATACATTTCAGGAGATTTACAGGAGCTTTTAGTTTGTAACAATTATAATGTTTCTAAGGGGAGATTGCCATTTTAATGCTGTTATGATAAGTTCTTTGCTTAATTGCCATCTGAATGACTGGTTGTTATTCAGTTCCCTTGAGCTAAGGAAGTTATAATATTTTCCTGTATATTTCCGATATATTGTGGTTTAAACTGAAAGGCAAATTGGGGCAGAAGGGTGGGTGTAATGGGTAGGTTATTTGGGGGGAAAAAGAGAAATGTTTTATTTGACTGAGAAGACCTGTATTTTTTTTAGATTATGCAACCTTTATGATATATTTATTGGCTCTTCTTTAATTACTGTTTTGAATTACAAGATGCAGGATATCTGTTCTCTCTTAAATATCTTCATTATTTTTCACCTAAAATTATTTCCCAAATTACGTACATATTTTATCCTTGTCTCTCTTATCATTAAGGTATATCAGATGATTATTTTTTATAAGATGACTCTTAGTGTGTCTCTCTATTTTTTATTTTTCCCCAAGACCCAAGGGCAGTTCAGGTTCACAAAAGAAGGTAAACTATATGAGTAAAGCTATTACTTCCTCAAACACTGGAATATATCTTTTCTCATATTTACTTCATAGCATTCTAGCATGGTGCAAAAATATTTTGCTGACAGTGTATAAAGAATCACATGCTAAAATTATATGGTAATCCTAATCTAATTAAACTAATTTGATTATGCCTTTTTACCCTCACTATGTTATAAAGTATAAAAAGTATTGAATAGACTTTTATTTTAATCGAATGAGACAGGACTTTGTCTCCTTATAATTAATGACAAAGTACTTGCTAGCTAGGATTGAGCCCAATGCATTTGAATTTTGTAGATGAAAATAATCTGCATTTTTACCTTACATTTGGGGCACAGTCCAGTTACTTACCCAGAAGATTATGTGGCTGTTATTGTAATATGTCAGAATTATTGTCTTTATAATAATAATTTTGTATATAAACAGAAACCAAATTATCCTGTCTTTTTTCCAGATTGACAGATGAGGAACTGTTCCTAAATTTTCAATGTGATTTGATGTTTCATTATCTAATGGGAGATGGTGGTAGCTTTTTCGGTAGATTGTGTTAAATGGATGGGTTCAAGATGATGAGCCTTTAGGATAGGAGAAGCCAGTTCTGGTAGGGCACTGCATACTAGCAAGTATTAAAATTAATGACTTTTTAAAAAATCCATAAAGGCCTCAATGTGGTGCGTCTGATATCATAACACAGGCCAGAGAGCAGCTTGGGCAATTAACGAATTTTTAACATGAAGTTTTTAGAAGTTGGTTCAGTTTGTTTTTACACATACAGCTGCAGTGAACCAACCTCTATAACTTGTAAATTAAATCAGTGTGCTAAGGTTAATAGATTAATGATTTTCTCATGAACACAACGTGTTGGCAGAAACACAAACCAAAGGGAAAGCAGGACATACCAGGTTGCATAAAAAATGGAGATGTTAAGACTTCATTAGTTCTTGCATACTATATGTGTGGTAAGAAAAATCTTGTATCAATGGTGACAATAGGGACACTTAAAACCTGTTTTTACATTCAAAAGGAATGATGATTGCAGAAGACCAAACAGAGCATCTTACAATTTTCTTCAGTGGAAGTAATTAGATCAGTGCTGAGTGTTTCCAAAACCACACCTAAATTCTTCATGTAGAAAGGCAGTCTTCCTTCAAAAAAGCCACAGTTTTGTAAAAATATGCAAAATTTGATATGGTATGTTGTGCCAGGTCACAGAATCACAGCTTACTGGAAGTACACTGATACATAGTACTAATATTTAAGATAAAATGTTATAAACATTTAATAGTTGAATTCTAAAGACAAATATTAGCCTACAGACTGCTTACACAACACTTCCTGCAACAAGGTGTTTGATATTTGCAGTGGTTCTGCAAAGCATATCCCTGGATATACCAAGATAAGATTGTGTTTTACTTCACCTGGGAAAACCCCACTAGCAGCAGGTTTTTTTCTAAGATGGTTAGGTGAGCTGATTAAAGGTGAAATCTTACAATGAGTTTCCTAATCTGCACACCTAAGAAAGCCCTAAGGAAATTACTGTTGTAAGGAACTCAGCTCATCATTCACAGGGATTGAAATAATTTCAAGCAGTTTTTATGTAATGCACTAACATATCAAGAGTGAAAATGAGTTGCCCAAGAAAGCACTTAGAGACCAACCTGAGTGTAACCTAACAGCCAAGGCTTCATCTGAGACAGTAACCACAAGCAGGCAGCAATGGAGCATCATGATAAGAGATGGTTTAAATTGCTAAGAATCAAAACCACAAGCTTGTGGGTAGGAAAATCCTGAAAGACAGGAGGAAAAGCATCTGACTACTGTTAAGTGGCTTTGAAAACTGTTGTAAAAGCTGCTTATCACACATAGGTATCTGTATACTCACCCTGACTCATCATTCCAAAACAGCACTATAATCCACAGCTGCAAGGAAATAATTATGTGAGATATAATGCTGGAATTTTCTTTCTATATTCAATGCTTCTTAGCAGTAAGCAATTGTTCAGCTTAAGTCTGGAGCTTTATCTTAGGACATGGGAGAGGTGCTGGGGTAAGATCTACGTTATCCCATAAAATTGCGCTTATGAATCACATAGCAGGGATTTGCTAGTTCGCATAAGTAAATCAGATCTATCCTGTAGGCTGATGGGAATACCATGGCAGGTGCAGTTTTCCTTTCATGCCTTTTCCATGTGTAAATATATAAAAAGCAAATGTGTAGGTAATTACATTGTTACCTACTGTACTGACTGCGATGCCCATGTGGGTGCAAGTATGATATTTTTTTTCTGAAAACTCCTTTAGCAGGCAAAACAACGATGCCTAAAAATCAGAAAGCCTGATCACCTCTTCAAGTTTATCCTTTCTGTCACTGTCAGTAGCCACAGAATCACACTCAGGTATTGTTTTCTGCAAGTAGCAGAATCTAAAATCTGTGTGTTATATGCTGGACAGAAGAAAGTACTTTGGGAACAAATATGTCTCTTCTTGTCACCATGTAAGTTGAATGGCTTGTCGCTTTGGATGTCTCAACATGGTTACACTTCTAAAGTAGCTCACTTGCATCTCTGTCAGGATTCTCATACTACTTTTCATTTGTTTAGTGACCTGTTTTTCAGTGTCACAAAATCATGCCAAACCTTAGTTTTAATCTACAAAGTGCATTTTTGATTCCGTATTGTAGAGAAGGGTTGGAAAGTAAAACTTGAATGAAGCTCAAGTGTGAAAGATAGAGCAAACAAAATGTTTCATTTTAAAGACAGTGTCATAATTTTTGAGTGGGAAGTTACTGCTTTTAGTGGTACAGATTTGCCATTTAAAGAACAAAAGAAACCATTACAACTGCCAGAAGAAGTGCATAGCAAAATAAGGAGGTTGTGGAACCTCAAAGATTTTCCTTGCTGGACCTGTTATCCTCAAACAAGTATTTCTCAGTCAAAACAGAATGAGATCAGTTTAAGCTTGAAAAAACCTACCAAAAGTAATATAAGCCAAATTTTATTGGAAAGTTGCATCTGGAGGAAGTGCTTTAACAATTTTATCAACAAATTTAGTTGGCTACACTAACGTAAACCTAGCAGCACTGGCTTTCCACCTTTCACAGAACAATGCCAATAATCTGCTTGTAGTATTTAAATCAGGATTACTCCTGGGGCTTTCATAGGCTGCTGCCTTCTCAGCATGATTTGATTGATGAGGATGAGACAGGTAACAATAGTAGCAATAGTTGTTCTATTGCAAATTCTGTATCTCAAGCTTATGGGCAGAACTCAAATTTGATGAATTTCGGGTCATAGCACAAAGACATATCTTTCCATTCACTCTGGCTTTTAAAAACATACTTTCCAACAGCAGGCAATTTGATTTGTACCATCTATTCTTGATTTCACCAACTCATTTTGGTGGTCAGAGATGTTATGGAAAATAAGTTTTCTACAATCTTTTTATTTCTGCATGTTGCAGTAACCCATGACACTAAATAACAACAGTGTCTAAACACTGTAGATATGGTCAAGAGCCAGTGTAACAGTGAGAGGAAGTTTTGCAAGGACAATTTAGCAGGAGATAGCACAAAGGATGACCTTGAAACAAAAGATAATAATCAAGCCAGGTGCAGCAGCAGTTACTGGAACACAAACTCCTTTAAGTTCTGCTTGTGAAGAAGAGCAGAATAAAGATGATACAAGAAAGCCTTGAGACATTGCTCAGCTAAAAATTCCTCCAGTACATTGGACATATTTTCTGTCTCAGAAAGTGAGGATTCAGTCCTACAGTATTGCTCACATAGACTGAGCTGAAATTTAGAGAGATCAAGCTGAGTTTCTCTGCCAAGCATGGATTCCCATCTGGATAACAGTTGGTGTCTCAGCCCTGCTCTGGGAAAACTGAGCAAGTACCTTGCATTTTCCTCAGTCATGTTTCATGAAGGGTGATACGGCTTGAATCTGATACCTTCCCCTCCTGCCTAGCAATATTTCCATGTTGCCATGAATCCCTTGGCTATTTTTGGACAAAGAAAAATTTCAAGAGACTGAGGAATGCATTGAGGGTCTTTCTCTCCCCTTCAGCATCATTGCTCCAAAACTGATCTGAGGAGAAGACCCTGGAAACTTCTGATCATTGGTGGCAGGTGCAGTGACCTGCTACTCCAGATGATGTAGCACAACCCCATTTATGAGGACAGTGTGTGTGGTCAAAAAACACACAAAGGAGAAGCGAGATGCTTGTGCTTGCAGTAAAATGAGTGTTAGCTGGTTGCTGAACAGGTCAGCTTAAAAGATCCCTGCCTAATACATGATAGCTAAAGACAGGTCCAACATTATTCTGGAAACTTACGAAGTACAGTATAGTAATGAAAACATCTTGCAAAGTGGTGGTACTTTAATCCATTATCAAAAAGCACTGTGGTGGCAAGTACTAGAGATAAGGCACCTGCTTGTTATCTGAATCTGAGAGGCATCTGGGAACGACAGGAAAGAGCAGAGAGTAACTCTCATACATTTTTATAATTAAAGGGATAATGATTTGATCTGGAAGCAAGCTGTGTGGCTGGGGAAGCACATTAGAACTCACACCTTCAAGTCCTTGATTGCTGTAGAGGAGCTTTCTTTTTTGGCATGCAGCATACATTTGGTATGTAAAGAAATACAGAATAGTTTGACCTTGAAGCAATTAATCTCTTCTGAGGCACACAGGTTTTGAATGGACATAGGCATAATTAGAGTTTTTAAATTAGAGAAGGTGTGCTTAATCTTTCTGTCAGTGAATAGCTGGAAGAAAGTGTGGGAAGGATCTCTAGGGAAGAGGAAATATTTCTACTGTCTAGAGAAAAAAAATATTTCCCACGTTTGAGAAGAGGGACATCCTTTGAATCTTGGCTCTCCTTGCTGCAATTTGACACAAGACACTGGACATGAGTAGGGAGGAAGATTATTATATTCTTGCATCGTATATCACAGATTTAGCAAAAGGAGAGCCAAGGATTAGCCACTATTGAACATATAGAAGGATTCAGATTTAGCATTTTTACCATTTCCAAATAACTTCATTTAGCCACAATAATTCATTAGAATGTAATTTGTTTTACCAGCACCAAATGAAGACTCACTATAAGGGGGGACTGTGTTTTATACCACACACATAACAGGCTTGCCTTGATTCCAAATATAGAGCTTTAAAGGAAAAACCACAAATGCTAAGATTAAAAATAGAATATTGCAGATAAATACTAACTGAAATCAATATTACAAATTTAATTTGCATCAAATCAAAATACAGACCATACTGTGAAGAGCCGTGATTGAGAAAATAAATAGGTACTAACATATTTTCCCCAGAACTACATTTCTGAGAGTAATCACACTACCTAAATGCTCTTAATGTAATCATTCACTGGAGAATGTTACAGGTAAGTGCTCATAATAAACAGTAGGTGTTTCCCTGAGGGCCATGATAGTTTGCATAATGTGCTAGTTATTTATTTGCCAGTGTTATGGTGACAGAAAACTGTTACAGTACAGCTAACAGGAATGAGCAGTTCCATAAATGGCTTTTGCTAATGAGAGATCTTGTTTCAGTTCTGAGTTTCTGAGGTTAAAATAAGTACAGCACAATAGTACAGCCACTGCTGTTTCATGTGCTCCAATTCTTTCTTTTTTAACTTTGGAATGTTCTAATCTATTTATAGATGAAGACATTGAAAGACCCACAGCTGGAACAGATGTGGCTGTTATTGGAGGTAAGTAGCAGCCCATACTAAGCAACATTAGAATTAAAACAGCAGGCTAGTTTATTTCTTGCATTTTGCAAAGCCCCTACTTTGCTGACAAGACAACTGGAGCAACACAATTTGAGTTAATTAGGCCAGTGGGAAATCTGCTCCCAGAGGAGCTATTGGAAAGATAACAAGGTGAGATAATGAGCATAAACCATATAGTGAACAGCAACACTCCCAACCATTTCTTATTTGAAGACAAAATACCTAACAGTCCATTAGCAAAATCAATCTCTGATATTCAGTGGGCCATGTGTGTAATTTAATACACAACTGGTTGTAGTATCTTTGATTTAAACTATGCTAGCTCATACCAGTTGACCCTTTATTTTTATAGAATATACCACAGTGCATTTCCTGGTGTTCCATTAAATCTCTCCCATGCATTTAAACTAAATACAGTTGTCAGAATAAATGAGCAAAGCTATGTTCACAGAGAGGACCTGTCTTTTTATTTTTATTGTGTTTGTTCATTTCCATGCTAACACACTAATTTTAGTCATTCACAGGGGGGAATACCAATCATTAGTGCAAATTGGTGAGGTTCTGCTGTATTTCCCTTAGGCCCCATCTCGTGTAACTTTAATTTCAGCTTTCTATGAACAACTAGCAGGTAAATTGATTTGTACTCAGTCCCTTAGGCTTATTAATATTGTGCTACATCCAAAACCTATTAAAGCCTCTTGTGTCAAGGGATACCAGTGAGGTCCTAAAAACTGATGAAGTCCCCACTGCAACTATTATTGTAAACCTAAAGTTCTGTGTATAAGCAATTTCATTTCTGCTAGCTGTAAGTTCACTTTCCAGAACCAGCCACCATAAAATTTGTGGGATAACATTAGAGGCATATTTTGTAAGAGAGTTGTCATTTTTATTTAACCTTCTATTTTGTCCAATCTTCTGCTTTCATGCCCATAGGGTATCCCCACTCAGTTTTCTGATGCCGGTAAATCTAAAGCTTTAGATGTATCCACTCCTGTCATGTATCTAGAGCACAGGGGACAGAAGAAGGACACTATCTACATATCCTTCATTGTCTCTACAGAATAGTAGGTATTTCCAGGGAGCGATTCATCTGACTAAGCATAGGAATTCAGGTCTAGAAAAGGGATCACACACAACATCCACTGACATGGGGGAATATCAAGATAGGACCTCCTGAACTGTTTACCGTGGGTCAAATAAACTTACCTATTGCATCCTCACAGCAATTTCACATTCCTCTTGTAGGATTTTCCTAAGAATGTCTTGTTCTAGTGCTTTTTATTGTGTATTTCTTTAATGTTTGGTTTACTCCCAGAGTAATTTACAATCAGTTCAGTATCATGCACTTGTACATAGCTAAAGTGCTTCTAAGGGCGCCCAAGTCATATACAAAAAGTTTAAGAAAAACAGAAATCATGTAAGTTGAATAAACTTAAAAGAATTTTTTTTCAGGATTTTTAAGTGAACCACATAATCTGGGAGAGAGAATAAAGTTTGTGATTTTTAGCAGTGGACTTGGCAAGGGTACTTCTCTTCTATGGAATGCTACCTTTCACAGTAGGGAAGAAAAGAAAAAAAAAGAGCTCTGAGAAGCAAGGACACACATAGTTCTCTGCGGAACCACTCCTAGAACTTGAGTTTACTTTCCTACAAAAAAAAATATTTCCATTCAATATTTAGTCCTATGTACATTTGGGTTACCTGTGGAAATTTTTGTCTAGTCAACACATTGCTACTAATTAGCCTTTGCTCAGGAGACAGGAAGCTTCTACCCAGAATCCCTTCCTGCTCTCAGGTGTCACTTCCACCTTCATTACAATCAGACTTTCTTAATTAGAGCACAGCATGAAATGGCAGCTGCAAATGCAGAGCAGTATTGCAGTGATGCAGCTCCTGCTATTTCTTAAATATCTCTTAGGAAATACCCAGTGCCCTGTACTTCTCCTGAAACTGAGTACATATGTGAAGGCAGGGTTGGGTTCCCTGCAATTCCATGGGGTTATGTTACCAGAAGCATAAAAGAAACTTACTGGCTTTACTTTAAGTCTTTAATTTCTCATCATTTTTTAATGAATTTTTGTCTCCAAGGAGTACAACAAATCCAAGCCATTGATTTCAAAGAAAGCTAGTGAAAATGTTATCTACATTCCTGCAGTATCTATATCTAATCTAGCTTTTGCTTTGTCAGACACTGTTCTAAATCTGACCACTGCGAGGTGTGAACATCTTACGATACATGCACTTTCTCCTATCAAGTAATTCAAGTTGTGATGTCTGTCTGTGACAGAAATGTATTACTAACAACACATTTAACTGGTCTCTTTCCTCTAGGTGTGATTGCTGCAGTTGTGTTTGTCCTCATTTGCCTGCTGGTGGTTATGATCCGGTACATGTACAGGCATAAGGGTACCTATCACACCAATGAGGCAAAAGGAACTGAATTTGCCGAAAGCGCAGATGCTGCTTTGAAAAATGATCCCACTCTCCAGGAAGCAGTGGATGAGAGCAAAAAGGAATATTTCATTTGAGAGGCAAGGATCTTCATGGAGACTTCCCTAAGGGAATGAATCAGAAATGTGACATCAACAGAAGTGCTAAGAGATGAATAGTGTGTGGATACAGGCAAACATTCTAAATCAAAAGTATCTCTTTACATATTTTTTTGTCACTGGGTTGTTTCATTTCTTCTACTGGTGAAGAACTAAATGCCAGATACTTGCCTGTTGATTTTATTAGCAACACAGCTGGTCACAGTTGAAATCAATATCAGATAAGAAGAAACAAAATCTCAGTGAGTGATACACCAAAACCAGATAAAGATAGCAAATGTCAAGCCTTGACATTTGGTGACAATAGCAGATGCCAATGGAAAACATCCTCTTAGAGTTAATGGTGCATCCTATGCTGATATGATACAGAACTAACTGAAAACTGATGGTCACAAAACAAACTAGATGTAGCTGGACCAAAATAGTTTTTCAGCCCAGATAATTCCCCCTTCCTGCCCAGATATAGCTCTCACTTTTATTGCACAGAGGGGTTGTTACATTTGGGTGTTTGGATTTGGATATTTTGTTAAATTTTATAAAATATTATATTAAAATATTATATCAAAGACACTTCAAGAAACAAAACTGCTGGAAAATATGGGAAGTGTAAGAATGAAAGATGTATTTCTAACTTGTTCTACATGGCAGCTTGAGAAATGCAAAATATTGGAATGTACAGTGCAGTGTATACTAGTCAGTAGACTTACAAATATGATTTCAATTAGTTGGTAAGTTTCCTACACACATACATGAACAGGTAGATATTAAAAGGGAAAGCATCTTGGTTTGAGCAAGACTTTTGAAACAATGGAACTCAGCTAGATTTTTTTCATGTAAGAGATTTTTGCCTGAGTATTTACTTATTCGGTTTGAAAACCAGCAGGACTTTTGATGTTTTGCAGAGAGGTGTTCTGGTGCAGATACCAATATGTCTTAAACAAATGCAAATGTAAGACTGGCACCATAAAGATGCTTGTTCATCTGCATCCCACTAGCATTCAATGATGTCTCTTGTAGGGCCTCTAGATCCTTTGCTTTGTGCTAGATAAGAGAATTGATGTTTTATTATAAATAAATAAATAAATAACCTAGTCATGGTGGGTCACATGAAAAGATCTTATTCCTCACCTAAGAATCCATGGTAATGAGTGTCTTTATCCCCGTAAGTTCACTCCTTAATTGAAGCTCACAATTAGCTCCAGAAATAAGATAGTTGTTCTCAGCATCCACTCATACACAGCTGCAGTGCTACCCAAGACTAGTGAAAATAGAGGAGAAATACATGATAATAAATGAGACACTGTTGAGCTCTGCTCAACTCAATGTTTTTTCCTGTGGTTTGATCTATATGAATGTGTGCATATACATTGATTTATTCACAACTCTGTTTTCAAGACATTGTTGCTGATCAATTTTGTTCACTTCTTGGCACCAAAGCTTGGCCATCTCCTGGACTCCATTATCAACACTGGCCACAAAAAAAGACTGTAAGAGAAGGCAGATCTAAGCAAGAAAATTTTCTGAGGATGCAAGCGATGAAGTGAGATATTTTCATGTTTCAATCACAACCTTAGTACCTGAAAGAGGTGGACTCTGAATAATTCTCAGAATCCAGATATCTTTGATTTTGAATCTTAGATCCCTCTGTGTTTGCATTTTAACCAAAGAGTATCACAATTGTGCCAAATTTGCTAAATGCTTAAGGTATTTTTTGATAACATACCATTGTGCAACAAGATTGTATTCCATGGCTAGTGTACTGTAAAATGCACAAAACCCACCACTAGCAGAGCTCACATCTTTTGACATTATGTACCAGACTGTTTCTTCCTAAGATACATTAGTATTTTAATCTTTTTTGCTACTTTTGAAATTGGAATCTGTTTTATTTTTGTAGGATAAGTGTTAGAGAAATTCACTAATCTTAGCTGTAAGACTGAATTTGTAAGGCTGAAGACTCCTGACCTGCAGCTGAATAAAAATGTAAATATTTTCTCTGAAGAGAGGGTAATTAGAGTGACTTCAGTTCTACTGCATCTCCCACATAATGTGTAGGAACACCAGAATACTTTTTTCTAGGATCTACACAAGACTAATGGCCTTTTATCCCTTTTCATATACTCAGAACAATGCAATGTTGGTTTGACTATTAAAGAAAATTGACTTCAGAGGAAGGTGTAAGGGACATGGGGAATAAACTGCTACCTCCCTCTGCAGTCATGAAATTCTGGTTTTTGCAACTTTAGCCTGCTGACAATAATTAGACAATTGTGTCATACCTAATACACAGGAGAACTTGAATTCGAGTCTCTTTTGGGATGTTTGTGAAATTTTTAATTAAGAGTTGGACTGAGGCAAACTAACCATCCACATTATAACTATTGTCCAAATTTTCTGATAGCACAAAATGAGTTAATGGAATGCAGCCAATTCTTACCAGTTCAGTCAACACCAGACTTTTGTGTCATAGTTTCCCCTAAGTCTGACCTGAATGCAACCAGTAGTATTTTGCTATATTCATTCTTATTATCTTAATTAAATCTATTTTATCCTGTTTTCCCTATTCATCTAGGACAATAAACAGTCCAAGACTACAGCAACTGCTTCCCTATTGACTGCTTCCCTATTGCTAATGAGACACTTGGAATTTTTGCAGAGCAGTAACTGGCAAACTTTATTTAATTTTTTACAGTGCTCTTTTGGTTTCCAGGACTTTGCATATTTAAAAATTGTTCCAGAACACTGAACCAAGAGAAGAGAGAGGCTTTGGAGATTTTCTGGGTTTGGGTTAGGGATTTTTAAGAACAAATTTTGCTTTGTAATAGAGGAAGCTCATGATATCTGATGACTGTCAGACTCAAATGATGTTATCTTGCTAATTTTTTTCCTCATATAATAACTTCGGTCTCGAATCATCCAATTTAGGTGCAAGAAGAGTGCATTACAAACTTCCTATAACTTCTAGGACTAATTAGCAAAATGTCATTCTGCAAGCAACGTACTATCTATGAAACAAACATTCTGAACAATAATGAAACATTTCATTTGGCAGATACAGCTTTTCATCACTGATGATTAAATGATTTTAACAATTTGCTTCCTGAGCATGNGTTTGCTTGAGTTATTCCCAGGCTCACAACTTGATCTCTACTGCTTTTCCTATGGCAGATGATTGACATTTACTTACACTCATTAGTTACCTATTGACATTATAGGTAAATATATACTTACATAGGTAAATATATTACCTATTATAGGTAAATATATTTGCCTATTTTTAGCAATGAAGATACTCTGTCTCTCTGTCATCCAAGAACCAATTTTCAAGAAAGTTTTAGCTTCATTTTGCAAATCCTGCAGAAAATTTGATCAAACTTGACCGATGTGGTCTGAAACTGACTTACAGGGTGATCACATATGCCACATTTGTAGAGAAATCTGTTCGAAAAATGGCACTCCCTAGTTAAATTTAGTGCTATAAATCTCCAGTGTTCACTAAAAAAGGGATCAGTGTGGTGTTCCCTCAAGAACCTTGTTTTTCTCCTGATGTTTTAATGCCCTGTGAAAGCTCATTGAATCCTACTTTGGATAGAAAGCCAAAGGTTCACGTTTAGAAGTATGAATAATTTTTCAGTGTTGTTCATGAAATCTGTGTATAAAAATTACACATTCTTGGTGGAGTTGAAAGAGAGAGGATAAATAAGACCTTGTTAGGAACATAAACAGCATGAGGAGCAGCAGAGGAGGTTCCGCCTCAACACAAGGGGGAACTTCTTTGCTGTGAGGGTCACAGAGCACTGGAACAGACTCCCCAGGGAGGTCGTGGAGTCTCCTTCTCTGGGGACTTTCAAGGCCCGCCTGGATGCTTTCCTCTGTGATCTGTGTTAGATAGTTTTGTCCTGCTCCGGCAGGGGGGTTGGACTCGATGATCTCTTGGGTCCCTTCCAACCCCTAACATCCTATGATCCTATGATAAAGTATTTTTATTTAAATATATGGAAATAACAGGATTTAAACGCAGCATTTATGATGATGTAGGTGAGCTTTAAGAATGGCTCCATGGAGATTTCAAATTCTGTAACTGAAAAAGAACATTATTTGCAAAGGAAAATTAATCTTTTAAACAATCTCATCTGGCTTTGAAAAGAGTCTTCACAGATTCAATATCCTGCCATTCTGCAAATCTCTTTCTTCTTGGAGCGTACCTGTACAGTCCTCTCCTGCACAAAAATGAGTGTTGCCAGTCAGCCCATGTTACAGCATTATAGCTCAGCAGAGTCATTCTGTCCAGCAGCATCCAGGACCAGCTGTGTATCTGGCCACCCATTACTTGACCTGGTATGTGTTTTCTTCTGGGCTCAGCCTCTGGTACTCCTCTGCTCATTAATGCAAACCTGAGAAGGATTTAATCAGCCACTACTCAAGGTAACTATTGTAGTGATCCACCCTATGCTTGGTTAATGGTGTCTCACTATCATGCACTGACACATGACCTTTTATACCTTATAAAAGCCCACCTCTACTTATACTTTTAACTAGCAATAAACTTATCTATAGCAAGTGTGAGGACAGCACTTGGTGTTCTCTCATTGCCTCCTGGCCTGTCCTAAAGGATCAATGACAGTTAAGAGACATAAGTCCTGTTCAATGGGTAAGAAAGGTGCAACAATACACATATCAGCAAAATGTAAAACCATGACACTATATACATTTTTTTTCTTTTAAGAACAATGGGACCAAATCATTCTGGGGAACTATTAAAAATAACACCATAGAATCCTTGAGAATATTTACATCAAGTTTTCACTTAAATCAAATCATTGAAAGAGGAAAATACAAATGACTGGTCCTTTTCAGTAAGGAATATGGGCAAAGTGTAAAAACATTTATAGCTGCAAGTAGGATAGCACAACTAGCTGCAGCCTGCAAGTATTTCTCACAGAATGCAGAAAATGCAGAGTCAAGATATAAATTACTAAAAAGATACAGAGTAGAAGGTAATCAGATGCCAATAGTGATCAGAACAGCTCTTCATCAAGCAAAATAGACATGACTCTTTGGTGAAATCAAAGTGCATTTGCTGAAGGTAACTGGTGACAACAAATTTCTTTGAATTATACGTGTTTGACCTCCTTGCATGTGGAAGTCCAATCAAAAATTACTGGTAAATGCTCACCAAAAGAGTAATCATGTTAAATGTATTGAGACTTGTGTATTGCATTTTCTAAAATCTTCCAGTTCTTCACATAAGAAAGCTTTGTACATTTAGAAAATGCAGTAGCTTCATAGCAGCAATTTATGTAAAGCAGAAGACTAAATCCCTGAACAAGCCATGAACACACATCTAGTGTCTGGAAATTCAGGTACTTAATCAGGAAAGATAAAGATATCAATGAAAAATCTATATGATGAGTAAACGTTCCAACTATATTACAAAGAAATTAAACATTTGTAGTAGTAGGTATATTTCTTTAGTTCAAGATGTTAATATTGTTAGTAATTGGAAATAAGATATCCTTATTTTATGACTGTTCCCTATGCAGTTGGGATAAAATCTCTCTGGAATCAGCAGGACAACTGATTATCCTTCCTGCAAAAAAATTGTATTCCCACCCATGTGAAGTGGGAATGCCAGAAAGAAACACACTAAATTACAGTAGAAATCACTGTAAGTGCTCATCTTTCAGCATAACCTCTTGCCTTTACACAATTTTTCTGTTGTCTCAAACTGTATGTATGATGGAAAGTAGCTGATACTAAAGTATTTGAATTGCAGTGTTGCTATGACAGAGAACAACAGAGCATTCAAAGCTCACTGCTGATTGTATTTTAAAGCTGACTGTATTGCTTGTGTATACCAAAGCTATTAATATACAAGTGGTACAAATCTACTATATTTTGAATTGAAAGGGGGAAAAAAAGCTAAAATATAAAGAAACAAATAACTTTATAATTAAAGTTGTCATTTTCAACATTTAAAAGACTGTTCTCATTTCTGTTCCCTTTCAAAATATGAACTTTTAGAATTGGTAATAATGATGTTTTCATAAGATTATGGATCAAAAAAGAAATAGTGTGCTATAATTTTTCTTTATACAGCATGTAAACCCTAAAAGACATAATGGTGTTTTCTGCATTAAAAAAGAGAGACAATTTTGATACCTCTAAGAAAATCAAACAATAATTCTCTTATCAAACAACAATTGTCTAAAAACAATATGTGTTTTTAAATGGTATGTTATTTGGTCAAAATCTAGAGGGTACCAGAGGAACAGTAGATCATTAAAGTTTTAAACTCCATAAGTGGTGTAGCTGTGGTAAGAACAGCCTCATCAACAGGCCTTTCCTGGGTCATAAGATTTTGATGTGTTGGGTTGTTTAGAAGACATCAATAACAGAATCACAGAATAATCATGGTTGGAAAGGACCTACTAGATCACCAAGTCCAACCATACCCACAGCAACAAAAAAACTTAAATACATGAGAGATTGAGAAACACAAAATAACCCCCTCCATGCCTGCCACTATAGCCTGTCACCAAGTACCATGGCTACACGCTTCTTAAATACCTCCAGGGATGATGACTCAACCACCTCCCTGGGAAGGACATTCCAGTGCCTCACCACTCTTTCTGTAAAAATTTCTTTCTAATATCTAAGCTAAACCACCCCTGCCTCAACATCAGACAATCTCCCCTGGACACATTCCATCATCTGAATGTCTTTCCTATAATGGTACTCGAGGCTTCACAAGGTCTGATCCAAATGGTTCAACAACAGTGTTCTTACCGTGGTGCCAAGTAGTAGTTTAAGACTACTGAAGACTGCAATAATTCCTCCATTACAAGCCGGCACATTATGAAATTTTGACCTCGACTTTATACCACATCTGACAATGGGTGTCAGTATTGTTGGATGTACTTTAGCAGCAAAAATCTGTAATGGCTTTTATTAGACATCAGCCATAGACTGATTGACAAGAAGGATGTTGGGACCAAATTAATCTTTGAAGGATAACCAGTAGTTGATAGAGTTACAGCAGAAACAAAGAGCAGAATAATGGAAAAAAATATCAAATAAAGGGAAGAACACAAAATAAGAGTTTTCACCATATGTGTCATCAGATAGCAATCACCTTACATATGATCTGTTTCATACCTCTTCTATTACTGATGCTGAACCTAAAGCCTCAGTACAGTGCATTTTGACTTGTGTGAAAGAAAAGGGTTCAGACCTTGCAGTATTGAGCCTGCTTCCCAGCAAAGATTTTGTTTACCATTCTTCTTCCGCCTAAAATAGAAGCAGGTATAGCAACTACACCTTTTGCAACCAGTTAAAGACCAGCAAGATCTAAATGGTCACACACTTTCTTGAATCTTTGAAAAAAAAAGTATTTAATCTCCCTGAGAGATTGCTAGCAGATTCACTTGAAAGCCCTTCTCAATGTGACATATGGATATGCTGATAAAATGTAACTCAGCATCACATTCTTAGTTATTTGGAACAATCATCTTTATTCATTCTAACACCTAATGGATTGATCAATATCATTTTAATAAAGCTCTGTGTAAGTCATATTTAACTCAAATAAGATTTTTATATTGTATTTCAATTAAATTACACTTTATGCCATTCTTTACTGTCAATTTCTGCCTTCCTTTCCATTCATAAATTTTTGTTTCATAAATGCATGTGTGACCTTCAGGGTTCTCCATACCTTTTCTAATATTCCTGTAATGTTTTGCATAAATACAGCCCTGTGCTCAGAAATTCTTCTATAGAGTTTAAATTTCTCCATTTCCTTCTGTTCAGCAGCAGCACAGCCTACCTACCAGAACAGAAGTTGAAGAATTAGAGAGATTATTACATCTCTTGGTTTTCTGATACAGGGATAAAGACCATTGTTCCATGAAGGGAGCTCAGGATTCTCTTAGTCTTTCTTCTTGCATGACATGAGTGATGCTTCTGACACTGGGATGTAAGAAAAAAGAACAAAAAATTAAAGATGCTGTACAGAATCAGAAACAAGATGATTCCCCTGAACAGGAAGGTAGTGAGCACTTGCCACATGTAAAACCACGGGAATTAGTCATTAAGACTAGGATACACACCCCCACCCCACCATTATTTTTCTTAGTCTTAGCATTCAATACCATTCTCCCCTTCTTCCCCTCAAAAACATCTGGCAGCTGTGTTCAGATTTACCCAGATCTTTCATCTGTGCAGTTTCACACACTGCAATGAAAAGTGAGTCACTGGCTAGAGGAGAAGACTAAATTGTTCAGGATCAGATTACATGAAACCTTATCTAACCTATGAAGTCATCTCACTCAGTGTTCAACTCAGAGGTGTAAGTTACATGGACTTTGAAAGCCTGTTCCAATTTTTTCATTTTACCCCAGCCCTCCAGTCCAGTTTTCATCCTTCCCAGCTACAAGCTCAGAAAGTTTCTTATTAGATTCTGGCTAATGTTTTCATAGATCCTGTCTTCAGAAGAGGCAGAGAATTACTGTAGATTTGCCTGTGGGGTTTTTTCCCCATACAAAATAATTTAAAACTTGACAAAAGAGTTTTGTCAAACCCCATTGGTAAGAAACTTCTGTAAGAAAGGTAATGACATAATTTTGAGTGAAGATCACCTTCCCAAATGTCATCCTTCCCACTCTCAGCCCAACACTGATGATTTAAGAGAAAACACTATCAGAATATTGCTCTGACATGGAATAAAAATATCTTTTTCTATAAACCAATTTCTTGGCCAAAGTTAAAAGGTTTTTGAAACAAATATTCACTTTTTTACTTCTCATGTCTTCTCTCTACTATAAAGAGTAAATAAATAATCAGTCTGAGGAAAATGAATTCTTAATAAAATAGAACTATTAATTTTCCAGCAGTTCTGTGCTGTTTAGAAAAAACTGCTAATATTACACATGAGCAATGTAATTTTTTTGTTTCATTTTCCTTCTGTAGTAACATCCATGGAATGTGTTTGTGTCAGTTTATCTAACAATAATTTTTCTTGTGCTGTGTCTTCCCAGGTCTTGCCCTCTCTCTGTGCATATTAGGTTAAGCCATAGCTAGGAAAATGTATATTATCATTTATTGCCTATCTCTAAGTCCAGACAGGATTTCTCACTTTACTTGTTCTTTATTTTGTTTTATTGCAATTATTGTGGAAAAATAAACCTTTGAGAAAATGCTGTACAGCTTCCTAAAACTGTATATTTAACATACTAACTCTGTAGTCATTGCCCAGACTATCCACAACAACCTACTCTTGTTACTGTGGTTGCAAGACTGTACTTCTTCAGTCTTAACTCTCAGCCAGTATTCCTCCAGAAAGACTGAGAAAACTGCAGCAGCATCTGTCAGTGCAAAAAGATGCAGCTGGATCACAGCACATTCTGTTTCTTACTACTGTCAGTTCATGGAATGCATAGATTCATAGAATGGTTCAGGTTGGAAGGGGCCTTAAAGATCATCTAGTTCCACCTGCCCTGCCATGAGCAGGGACACCCCCCACTAGACCAGGTTGCTCAAGGTCCCACCCAATCTGGCCAACACTTCCAGAGAAGGGGGCAGCCACAACCTCCCTGGGCAACCTGTTCCAATGTCTCACCATCCTCATTGTGAAGAACTTCCTACTGACTTCCAGCCTAAACCTACCCTCTCCCAGCTTGAAACCATTACCCCTGGTCCTACCACTAGAAGTCCTTGGAGACAGCCCTTCTCCAGCTTTCCTGTAGCCCCCTTCAGGTACTGGAAGGCCCCTATAACATCTCCCTGGGGTCTCCTCTTCTCCAGACTGAACAGCACCAACTCTCTCAGCCTGTATCCGTTAAAGAGGTGCTCCACTTCGTGGCCCTCTGCTGGACACTTTCCCACAGTTCAATACCTTTTCTGTCTTAGGGGCACCAGATATGAATGAGGTACGCCTCATGGTTAGAGAGGGAGGATCACCTCCCTCAACCTACTGGTCACCCTTCTCTTGATGCAGCCCAGGATGCAATTGGCTTTCTGGACCACATGCAAACATTGCCAGGTCATATGGCTTTTTGTCAACCAACACCCCCAAGTCCTCCTCCTCAAGGCTATTCTCTATCTGTTCACCACCCAGCCTGTATTCGTACCTGGGACTGCCTCTATCCAGGTGCAGGACCTGGCACTTGGCCTTGTTGAATCTCATGAATTTGGCACTGGCCCAGCTCCCAAGCCTGTCCAGGTCCCTCTAGGTGGCATACCTTCCCTCCAGCGTGTCCACCACACCACGCAGCTTGGTGTCACCAGCAAACTTGCTGAGGGGACACTCAATGCCACTGTCCATATTGCTGACAAAGATGTTACATAGCACTGACCCCTGAAAGATGCCACTGATCACTGCTCTCCATGTGGACTT
>VZRI01010266.1:0-46281 GCA_013397515.1 Upupa epops
ATGCACTGCTCCTGGGCTGCGAGTTGGTTCTTGAATAACGAACAGCTCTCTTGGGCATCTCTTCCCTCCAGTGTTTCATCCCATGATACCCTGCCAAGTAGATCTTGAGGAGGATGAAGTCAGCTCTCCTGTCCAGGATTGCAAGCTTACTATGCATCCTCTTAGGTACGCAAATTCCACCATTCCATGATCACTACAGCCTAGACTGCCCTTCATTCACCAGTCCTTCCTCATTGGTGAGGACAAGGTCCAGCACAGCACTCTTTCTTGCAGGTTCCTCTATGACTCAGATGAGTAAGTTATCCTCAACACACTCCAGGTATCTCCTAGAGCGCTGATACTGTGCTGTGTTGTCCTACCAACAGAAACCTCGATGGTTGAAACCCCCATGAGGACTAGGGCTTGTCGACTTGAATTTGCTCTTATCTGCTTATAAAAGGCCTCATCCTCTAGAACTTTCTGGTCAGGTGGCCTGTAGCAAACCCCCAATATGATCTCTCCTTTCCCTGGTTTCGACTTTCATCCTTACCTATAAGCTCTCTGTTCTTCTTCCCTTCCTCAGTGGAGCTCCATGCATTCAAGTTGGTCTTTGATGTAGAGGGCAACACCCCCACCCTTTCTCCTTTGCCTGTCTTTCCTAAAGAGTCTGTACCCACTTATCCTCAGATTTGTGTTGTGAGAACCATCCCACCATGTTTCAATGATACCAATGACATAATAGTGCTGCAGGCACACATAGACCTGCAGCAATTCCTGCTTGTTCCCCATGCTCCATGCATTAGCATAAAGGCATTTAAGACTGGCCCCCACTGAAGTTGGTTTCCTGACTGAAGTTCTCTTGTCCTTCACATCAAGTGTTCTACTTATGGGACTGTGTTTTATTTCCAGGTCCAGTATATCTGTTGATATAATTGGCCATTGTGTAGAATGGATTGTTGATCCCTCCCCCCAGTAAATCTATAAAGCTCTCCTCACTAGATTGGAAAGCCTATGGCCAAAGACATCCTTTGCCTGTTCTGATAGATGTACCCCATCAGCCCCTATAAGACTAGGTTTTGCAAAGGCATTCCCATAATTTACATAGCAAAAACCCTGTCCATAGCACCTCTCTCTCAACCACTTATTGATTATTTTTATTCTATCCACCCTTTCAAACCCCTTGCCTTTAACTGGGAGTATTGACGAGAAGATAACCTGTGCTCGTGAGTCCTTCACTGCTGTTCCTATTGCCTTGTAATCCCACTTGATGTCCTTCAGGTTGTTCACTGTTGTATGAGTGCTTCACATATGGAGCAGCAGCAACGAATAGTAATCAGTGGGGCATTTACCTCTGTGTAAAATCCCTTACGCAGGCCCCTGGTAAGCAGCATACCTCTCTAGACAGTGGGTCAGGGAGGCAAATGGGTGCCTCAGTGTCTCCCAGAAGAGAGTCACCCACCACTATCACCCACTGGTTTTTCTTGGTTGTGCTGGTTGTTATACAACAGGGAACTGGTTTGGCTGTCTTTCCCATTCCAGGGAACTTGCCAGTCTCAGTCTGCAGAGCTGTGAATTGGTTCTGCAGGGGCACCTCAGGTTTTGAGGGTGAACTCTTCTTTCTTCCAGACTTTGTCTTCACAAGTTGCCATTCCTCACTATAGCTACCTGTTCCTTTTTTTGGGTATGCTGGTGCGGAAGATAGGGAGTTTTTTACTATAGGCTGTGGGTTTGATGCAGATTGCACTTGAAAACAGCTAGCCATCTCCATTTCTGCATCCCTGATACTTCATAGTCTTTTGACAGTCTCCTGCAGTTCAGCAACTTGCTGCAGAAGATCCTTTACCTGGGCACATCTCTTGCAGGCCAGCATGGTCCCTACCTCATCCTGAGGAGAAAGCTCAAAACATTTCTTGCAGACAGAGGTCAAGGTCTGCACAGTTACCTCCCCATTCAGTAGCTCTGTGTGGAAGCATTGATCATCTCTGGAGTGAATGATGCTCAACCCCCTGACAGAGGCGCTTTTGCAGCTGTTCTGCAAATACTCGCCGTGGTTGGTCATTTGGTTTGGTATTTTGGTTTTGTATTTTGGGGGGGTGGGAGGTGGGGGTGTAGTATTTTTTTACCCCTTTGCTTCCTAACCAGTGAACCAGCTGCTGCCTGGCTGTTTGCTTCACTGTGGGCTTCTGGGAGCTGTGTTTAAATTGCCTGTGAATTCCCACTCTTTCTCGGCTTCTGCTGCGTCTCTGGGTTAGAAAAACCTCCCGTCCATCCTAAAAACCCTCAAAGAAAGAGAGAACAACTTCCCAGCCATAGCCTCTTACCAAGTAAGAGTCTGCCTGGCTGTGTTTTAAATTTATTAATTTAAATCTTCAGTGTGAAGCGTTTCCTGCCCTTTCCCCTTTTGACTGAGAATCACTTGACAGATTCAGTCATTTTTCTAGTTTTCCTTTGTATTGAAAAACTGTCAATGCTATCTGAGATGAACTATGAGAAAAATGACAACTCCTCATTATGCTGCCTACAATAGGTTATTAAAGGGTTGATTTTAAAAAAAACCCTTCTTTTTCTTCTAGTGCAAGTGAAAACAAAGACAAACATGAAGTTGAAATAAGAATTAATGGGGACAAAGAATAATTAATATTTGCACAGCACTGAGGACTTATCTCTGTGTTTTAATTGACTATTGGTGACTTCAAGTTTCTGGGCAGAAGGAAGAGCAATATCTGCATCTCAAACAATGCCATTCAAAACTGATGAGTTAAGCAATGTAAATTACTACATTAACTTTATTTTCTAGCAATTTGCATGGGAATTTTATGTTTATTTCTTCACAATGTCTCTTTCAAATAATCCTTTTTGTTATGCTATCATTTCTTATGAGTAAGCCTCACTATGTCAACCGAATAATTCTGCTCTCATTGCCATGAACAATAGATTGCTTTTAATGCCTAACTTGCTTTCCCAGTCTGCTAAGTAGGAAAATAGGAACTGTTTCTGAGAAGCTTTCAAAATAAGCTTTAAGTCTTGTAACCAAACTGCAGAGAGATTGTTGGTTGGTTTTCTTACGGAATGACACTTCGCAAATGAATACTCTTATAGCTGCCCAGAAATCTTGTACATAATTAAATATCCAGCTTCATATCGGTGGTGTGAAAACAGTTAGTCAAAATGATTATAAATATGTAATCCAAGTAATTGGATATATCAGCTTGAAACAATATATGATTGTTGTATTCTAACAAAGCTGCTGCTTTTGTGGAGAACTTACATTTCTATAGCAATAAACCAATGTGAACCAATAATAAGAGGCAAGTAAATATGGAAGTTACAGTGCCTGAGGAAAGTCTGACATGTTCAGTGCAGTGCTAACCAGCTCAGGCGAGGGGACTTCTAGTTAAGAAAAATCTAATTCTGTTTCCTTGAGTATAGAAGAAGATTACAAATGTCTTTGTTTAGTGACATATGGTCCACTTGAGCAAAAGTCCAATAGTACAAAGTGATGGAAGACCCAAAGTCTATCCTGTTACTGAGATCTCCAGTCCCTTTTGAATGCTGTGGAGTACATGCAACCTACTGTAACATCAGTAATGCTATGGTAAGTTACCAGGGAGATCAGGGCCTTCTACAAACTTGTGGCAACACTATTTTTGTACTACAAGCTCTTCCTGACTATGCTACTAGCTGGTCAGTCCCAAAATAGCTGCTTTTCAGAAACCATTAGCCCTGCCTGTACCCAAGTGAATCTGTCCTCATTCAGGGGTAGCTCAGAGGGAATGTCATGCAGGTGCCCCTCTGCACACAGATCACAGCAATTTGGTTTTGTCCCACATGCAGCTACCTGTCATCTTGATGGAGCAAACCCACCCTGCTGCTGCACTGACCCTCTTCATCTATGATTCAACAAGTGACATCGCTTTGATTTTATTTCTCTACTTCAGAAACACCTTGGTTTGACCTCATGACAGAAGAAATACCACCTCAATGTAAGTAGCTCTGGAACAGCTGCATGGCTCATACTGCGAAGCTGAAAGCATTGTCTGCTCTGTCTGTTTTATCCTTGCTTTGATCTGCAAAGTGCTGAAAACTGAGCCCCCACTCAGCAAAGCACTTTGTTACTGTTCATTGTACCTACAATCTTGAATGGGAATTAGTAACTTTTGTACCACGGTTGTGTGTCACGCATCAGAGTAAACCTGGTGTGCAGTGAAACAACCAACTGCTTGATGGATGGTACTGCTAAAAATCAGGCTGCAGATGCATCCAGCTTAAACTGGTGGTATTTTTATTAATTTTTTTTTAATCAGAGGTATTTGAATTTAACTCTCAAGGAGATGGAGTTAAACCTATTCCCCACTATCACTGATCATTTAAAGAACAAGACAAGACATGAATTACTTCTATTTTCTTCCAGGGCTTTCTGTTAGATCAGGCAGTTGAACTTGGATTCTGCATAGCAGATTATCTGTCCATCTATCTGTCTATACAACCATCTGTCTCTCTATCTCTCTCTCTATCTACCTACCTATCTATCTTGTCCTTCAGCCTGTGTCATAAAGCAAAAAGACTGACCTGTCTTGGACACAATAATTAATGGGTGCCACTTTTTCAAGACAGAGGTTGTTCTCACAACCTCTTCTCCACAAAGAGAAACCCAGCCACAAGCGGTGTGTGGAGTAAAGGAGTAAACAGACGTTTCACAGAAATTACTGTCTCGTGTCCTCCTTAGGACTTTTCAGTTGGAAAAGTAAATCCACTGGGATTATACAATATTGTAGCTCAGAAATTGTTTCAGATTTCATTAGTGCTTGCAGAATATTTTTTCTTCTTCATTACACCTCTGACTTGCAGATGGCAACCCAAAATGGATCAATCTGGGATACTGCTACAGCACAGTACCATCTGACAAACGGCTTACTATGAAGAAGTAGTATACAGCCTGCTCCTAAATAGCTCTTTGCCAGACACTAACAAAACTACCTGCATCTGCCTGTTAGTAGGAAAACACAATGGTTTTCTTGCCATGTAGCTTTTCCTTCACTGACTTGAACAGGACTGTTTGTATGTTGATGAATAACTCATGCTATTAGCCAAAGCTTTTGACTTCTCTGGCTCCCAAACAGCAGTAGCTGTAAACACTACAGGTTTCAGTGGATTCCAATAACTACATGGAAAAAACATCATTCGCTTTGGCTATAAATACACTAATGCCTCCCCTAGTGAGCGCAGGAGCTGAATCCACTTTGCCATTGTACTCTCATGTAAATGAACATAATGTACAGATGGGAGAAAAATAGCTGAGAGAAGAGTATGAAATTAAATTAATTCACCTCAAGCATAATATTTCAGTAATTTTATCACAACAACACTGCAGAGTTCCATCACCTTTTTGTGAAGACTTTGTGTAGACTTCACTCATCAACAATAAACAAATGGTATTCAGAAAGGCTTGCTCTAAGTTTTAGATAAATTATGCAAGCTTCTTCATGGTAATGTATTCAAGTTTTCATAATGTCTTCTGACATAAAATATGCACAGGAGGGGCCCTACAAGTGCTTTTGTTCAATATGCCATTTCAGGAAGGGATTTCATGAGGTCGTGCCAACTAATTTCAGTGCAGCCACAGTGAAATAATTATTCACATATCTTCACTGGAAATCAGTGAACCTTACTTCTGGCACGATATCATTGATTCTATTTTGCTGCATCAAAATGATGTATGTCACGGTGATATTTCAGCATGACATTTTAAGCATGATCCTGTGCCTGCATGAACACAGTTCCTCCCAGAGAGCTGAAACTGCAGGGGAGAAAGTTATTTAAAAACTAAGTAAAAATTTGAGGATTGATTCCTGTTTACTTAAAAAAAAATAAATCTATAAGCATCTAGTTTTCACGGTCTGTCTTTGAAATCATTCTATGATTCTATGATAATTATACGGAACCTCCTCTGTTCCAGCTTGCACCCATTGCCCCTTGTCCTATCACCAGATGACCTTGAGAAGAGCCTGGCTCCATCCTCCTGACACCCACCCCTCACATATTTATAGACATGAATGAGATCACCCCTCAGCCTCCTTCCTCTTCTCCAAGCTAGACACTCAGCTCCCTCAGCCTTTCCTCATAAGGGTTAAGGCTACATCTCAGGACCATCTTGCAAGGGACTGGTATAAGGTAGAACATAACTATGACTAAAATAACTGTGTCCTATTGAAGGCTGAATGTGCAAAATGAAGGCATTACTGACAACTTTGTACATATTTTATTGTTATATTCATAAATACATGATAAATAATTTTGTAGATAATAGGACCTATACATTGCAATGAATTAAAAAAAATCTTTTCTTCAATATAAAAATGAGATCTACTAAATTTTTGAAATGTGTAGCAAAGGCATTTATTGCAGCATTATAATCATGCCCACAAGTGAGATCACAAATGCAAAACCAAAAAGAACAGTGTATAATTATGAAATGGCATTTCAGTCTACTGTACTTGGCATGCCATCCTTATAAATATTAGAAGTTATTTGCCTGCTGATAAAGCTATTAAATAGTTTGACTAGTTACAGTGACAGAAACATAACCACTGCTTGCTACCTCATGGAGGTGTTTTACCTTTATTTCTCACTGTTTTTCTGCACTGCAGTAAGCCATTTGTACTGTGAGTACCATTCTCTCGCTGTTTATGGAAGCCACAACTGAGAGGTGTTTCTTGAAAGGTGCAATTCCTATAAGACAGCCATATGCTAATCAAGTTTTCTATAAAACATTTTTTTTTTTGGATATTTAAAAAAAATAAATCTTTTTGGATATTTTTATGTAGTTTCAACCTAATGTGATTACAAGCCTGGACAGAGGAAGGTCACTTCCGGCTGTGTGCAATGAAGAATTCTTGTCGTTGGAGGTATGTCAGGGTGATGTTTCAAAACTCTCAGCTGAAGGCTGAAAATAAGATAAGACATTGGGTATCTGTCCATGTACCAGGAGAACATGCCAGCAAACACATGAAATGTGTGCCATAAGCAGTACTGGCCTGAATACTTGTGAATTTGAACTTACCAGATAGTTATGGAACATTTTCTGTAGGCACCAAGGCTCTACATCATTCATGGTGGCATTTCTGTCAAACAAAGCTTGTACCATGCATGTGAAGCTTTAGTATTTGCAATTGTATATTAGGTTCCTCAGACCAGTTATCATTTTAATATCATTCCTTACCAACCCTTTGAAAAAAATCCCTAGGGAAATTCTCCCTCTGGCAACAACCTACTAATCAAAGATTTACACTTAGTGTCCACTTTTATTTAGAATCAAACCACTCTTTTGATGTAAAATGCAAACTAATATAAAAAAAACCCAACCAATCCATCCTTCTCCATGCTGCCAGTGTGTGTATTTCCATCATGGCAAAGGGGTTTTTTTCCAGTCAATGTCTTTTCTATTTTCTGAGAAATGCTTCTTGTTACCTTGCTGTCAGGCTTGAGCACCTATTCTGAAAGAGGCATGAGAATGTAAAGATATTGTAGTATTCTGGGGTGAGGGGAGAAAGCACGTTTGACTTTCCTGCCTACATGCCAAAGTGAGCCCTACCCACCCCCCAGAAAAGTGTGAAAACTAAATGCAGGGTCCCAGCATCCTGCTATCTACTAGAAGGCACTGAAGAGCATATTTGTACCTTCTTTCTTTTTTCCCCTCCATTGTTTTCTGTCAATGGCTTCTTTTTCTGTGAAGAAGTTGTTTTTACTTGACGTACCCTTTATAAATATTCCCTAATGGTTCTCAGCTAAAACTGTCTGGTAGTTTAGACAGCTCTTTCCTGTTGTGATATTTAACTGTCTTCTCTGCCTAACTTTGTGGCAAAGCTGTTATTTTCAGTTTATCAGACAAGCTTTTGGTTTTTCATTCTTTTGCCTTTGTTTCTTTTTCTAATTTTCTATAGAGCCATTGCAGCCTTTATTATTAATTACAGGCATAAATCCTTTCCAATTCAGTCAAACTCTATTCCAAACCTTACATTTAGCTCCTGATAACTTTGTTTACAAAAATGGATCTGCCTTGAAAATTTCCCAGGTTTATTTTTTAAGATAAAGGGCATTTCAAAGAGCATTGTAAGAAAAAACTGTGTTGAAAAAGTTCTCCGTTTTTAATAAGCAACTGAATTTAAATTGTGCAATTGCATTCTACTGATTTTAAAAAGGTTTTGATTTTGCACAGAAAGTAAATAATGAGGTATAAAATGAGAAATTATAGAATAAGACTAGGCATTTTCTGCAAAGTGAAGGACAGGTAAGCCTTTTGTAAGTTTGAATTAATCTAAAGTTAGCTGATTTGCCATGCTAAACTACTAAATCTATGGCCCATAACCCCTCACTCTTGAGACTGCACAGTTCTAAGTGGCTACTAGACTGCAGTGCTTTGACCTTTAAACTTAATGGTGGACTTCAATCTCTGCACTGGAAATTGTTATGTATGGTTGGAATGGGATGAGAGTCTTAGGAAAAGAAACACTTTGAAGATTTTTTTTGATCTAGAATAGTGTTCTGGTTTCGTTCAAACCATGACAAACAGTCTGCCTGAACTGATGTTTGTAGATGGAGTGATTTGCTTTAAGCTTCTTCCAAATAGCTGGGTATAAAATAAATGTGTTAGTTTGCAGAACATAAGACAAGTAAGCAATACTGAAGATGCTGAGTGGACGCTGATTTTTTTCTAGAGGCTTTTTATCTGCATGCATGGATTCAAAACATTGATGACCTATGAGAATCTGGGCCCAGAACTACAAAAATGATGCCACTTTATAACTCACAAATGTAAAATTTCATGGCAAACTTAATTTTAGCCTCGGTGCTTCTGTGTGCAGATGGCAAAGTCATCTTTTGAAAAAATATAGATACAGCTCTCTTACCAACTTCCCTAATTTTTCCAAAACATGGCCCTCTCTGTTTAATGGAGAATTTGGTAAAATATGGACAAGCTACATCAAACATGGAGCTTTGCCCATGAAGCAAACAGTCCTGAGCATGGACCAGTACCAGTCACAGTGATTCAAACAAGTAGGAAAAATAGGAGCAGAATTGCAATCCTGTTGAGTGCAACTAGAGCATGAGACAACATTTCTGTTCAGAATAAGGCTGCCTATTGTGAAAGTGTGTGCATTGAGTCTAATGAAAACAAAGGGGGAATAAAACCCCCACTTGCTGTAGTTCGCTCAGGAGAACACCTCCCTTATGGAGAAAGGCTGAGGGAGCTGGGTCTCTTGAGCTTGGAGAAGAGGAGACTTCATTAATGTCTATAAATATGTGAAGGGTGGGCGTCAGGAGGATGGAGCCAGACTCTTCTCAAGGTCATCTAGTGATAGGACAAGGGACAATGGGTGCAAGCTGGAACAGAGGAGGTTCTGTATAAATATCAGAAGGAGCTTCTTCAAAGTGAGGGTAATGGAGCGTTGGAACAGGCTGCCCAGGGGGGTTGTGGAGTCTCCTTCTCTGGAGACGTTCAAGACCCGCTTGGATCTGTTCCTGTACAACTTGGTCTAGGTGATCCTGATGTGGCAGGGGGATTGGACTAGATGATCTTTCAAGGTCTCTTCTGATTCCTAATTATTCTAAGAAATACATTTGAAATGCATGTAACTTCATTGTGTTCTATTTCTTGAGATAATGCAGTGTAATAGCTGCAGAAATACAAAAACCTTTTTGATATATGCTCGCTTTAAAACGTGCCCAAGCACGTAAGTAGCAATATTTGTGTTAAATGGTGCATACTTAAGACTGTAATGTTTAACACGATATCATGAGATGTACCAGAAGGTAAAATACAGTGAAATAAAAGTGGCGTTTTTAACAAATCAATTTAAAAAGAATTTCTAAAAATATAAAACTGCCAGCATTTTTTTAATGTAATATAGTTATTTTAGCCACCAATATATATAGACAGGTGGAACAATAAAATTTCTAGCTACAAAATAAAATGTTACTACTATCATTACTGCCACTCCTATTGCCAACCAGTAGTATTGGAGATGGATGATTAAAAAAGTTCAACAATCTCTGAGGACTGATAATAGAAAACTCCAATTTAAAAAAACCCAACCAACAGACAAGAAAAAGAAGTGTTCTTTGGGTAGTAACTAAATTTATTACAGATATATTCTTCAGACAGAAGTCTTAACCAAATTAACAAGAAAGAATATCAGTGTCCAGTCTGCCCATATCTGTTAAATTGATTGGACTTTCAAAGTACTGGGTTGGATTTTGGATTGTTTAAAATAGAAAAAGAGGAACATTTTCACAATTCTCTTTTTTCTCTTTCATGTCTAGTGTCAAGTCCCTGCTCCATCCACAATGGATGGATAAGTGTTTAGCCTGCCTCTAGAGCTTGATTTACTCTTCCAGCAGATCAAATTCTCCCTCCACGTGTTGCTATGCCAAGTCACCTGGTCAAAGCTGAGTGATTGCTGTAGCAAATCGTACTCCAGGGCTGGTGGCAGCTGCAGAGGCTGGACATGGGTCCACAAGATTCAAGCCAAGCAATCCCCTTTCTTTCAGTCCACAATCATAGGGAGATTCCGGTCTGTGGCTTGTCATTCTCCATGATTCCACTAATTGTTGGTAGGCAGGTTAGCTATTATTTCTGAGCAGAAGAGAGACTGTAAACCTCTATTATTTCTAAGCAGAGAAGCTTCTCTGAGAATTGCATTTTCATACTGAAACCCAAGCTATTTAAAAGGGTTAAAAAACTTTGTTGTTTTTTTTTCTTCTTCCCAGTTTTCCACATGGTGTTAAGAAGGACTAAGAAGCCAAATCAGCAATATATAAAATGGACCTGGTGCTGAATCCCCACAGTCTTTTTCACTGGTGATTGACCCCACAGTAGGAGCAATCCGTGATGGATGATGTGTAGGGTGAATCATGCACAAAATGTCAGCAAAGGAAAGACTTACATTTTTCTTGTCAGTTTTTAAGATTACTTGTAAAAAGACAAGGAAGAGATAGTAGGTGCAATGCAAAGTGTTTTGTGTATTCACATACAGGAAATGCATGGTAATGGAAAAGTGTACAGTTTGCCTTACAACTTTTCTGTATAAATTGTTCTGCATGACTTGTGGGTCTTCTCTTTCTCCTGCCAGCCAGACTAGATGAAGACTGTCTTGGAGTTATTGAATAGGAGGCTTGGAGTGACCTTATCGCTATCTATCTAAAAGGTGGTTGTCAGGCAGGGCAGTCTTTTCTCCCTGGACACTGGAGACAGGACAAGGGGTCACAGTCTTAAGCTCCATCGGGGGAGGTTTAGACTTGACATTAGGAAAAGGTTTTTCACTGAAAGAGTGATGCGATTTTGGAACGGGCTGCCCACAGAGGTGGTTGAGTCACTGTCTCTGGAGGTGTTCAAGGTTAGTCTGGATGAAATGCTGAGTGGCATAATCTAGATGTTAGATGTTAGGTTTACTGGGTTCATTTAGGTTTAGGTTGGACTGGATAATCTTTAAGGTCTCNACGTTTAAGTTGGACTGGATAATCTTTAAGGTCTCTTCCAACCTTATCATTACTGTGATACTGTTACTGTGATACTGCGTACCTTTACAGGAACTTCTGCAGAAGAATATGACAGAACAAATGATGGGACATTTAATGGAGAACTGTAAATATCCTTTAGTAAACATGGAGATACCTGTATAGTGCCCATGATGTGTAAACGTATCCTCAGAGACTGCTTACAGCAGTAACTAAAAACTGCACTGCATACAACTCGAAACATGCTGAGAAAAGCCAGCTTTGTGAGGATTTTACAGTCTGATTGCATAAACAAAAATAATGGAGAACTGGTTTAGTTGCTGGAGACTGACAGATACCAGGGAGCCTGTACAAGAGAAAGGTTTTGGCAGTTCTCTCAGCAAGAGAGGGAAATACTGTGAGCACTTAGATCTGTAATAGTTGCCTTATCTTTTTGCCTTGAGAATAAAAGAGTGAAGCAGTCTCTTGTGGAAGAATTTTTAATGGAAAAAGAAAACAAACTGGTTTGACTTCTACCTGCACAACTTAAAGCTGGAGCTTGAAAATCAAAGACATAACCTTACCCTATACTTTCAAACTAAGCAGGTATGGCTTGACACTGCTAGGAAGGAATAAATAAAGCAACCCATGAGATTAGCCTCAGAGCCATTTTTGTGACCTCATGTGAAAAAAAGCAAATTCTCTATCCCTGAGTGAGGGTTTTTTCCCACAGTGGAAGGCAATCACGTATCAGCTCTAGTCATTCCATGTAATTTGTATTATAATAACACTTTGGCATCTCTTCCATTAAAGCATAATTGTTAAGGAAGATTTACTGAGTTTTAGTAAGTCTTAAGTCTTTAGTAAGATTTACTGAGTTTAGTAGGGAAGTCTCCTAAGCTGTTTTGATCATACATCTCTGTGTACCTATACAACAGAGCAGTACTGAAGATTTTCCCAGCCCAAATATAATTCCCTTTATTTTACTACTGAGACACAATTATGTAGAGCATTTTCAGAAAGTGAAAATAATCAAAACAAGGATTATAAATATGAGAAAAGTAGACTGATGAGAAAAAGACAATTTGCCATTTTTCACTGTTATTAACATACCTCAAGATGGTAAATTGTTGAGCTACCCCAGCAAATGTGTTACACAATGTTTCTGCACAGTAAAACTACCCTCTTCAACAATTCTTCTATTTCTTTATGTGTAGTCTGGTCAGGGCTTCTGGGAAAGAATGAAGTGAAAGAAGAGTCTCCTGATGGCTATCAAGATTTAGAGCAAGAAGAAAGAGCTTTTATTAACTCATAGGGATTAAAAATATACATGCATATAGCTCATTGTAATTGAAGAAGAAAATATTTATGGTTCCTAAGGGTTGTCACTTTGTGAAGATCAATAATTCCTTGGAAAGTCATCCTTGGTTGCTTTGGCCACCTGAAGGGCTGTGCTGGGCTTAATGCTATACAACACTTGAATGACATCCAGGAGGTCATATCTATTTGCTTGGCTTCTTTTGCCACTGTTCTGCACTCCTTCTTCAGAGTCAAATGGCACTGACTTGTAGAGGAACAAGGGGAAAGCTTTTAGTTCTTGATGCCTTTCTGAGCCTGGAGGTTACTCAGCACAATGCACTGATCCCAAGTTATAGGGAAGAGCAGGAAACTGTGTTGAACAAAGCCCATTGACCTGAAATTACTTTGCATTAAAACATTTGATTTTAGGATTTCTCGCTGATTTTACAATGCCTGCAAAGTATTGTAGTTCTTGGTCTCTTTGAATGCTCTCCTTCCCTTCACTGTAGATCTCTGCAGACTCCAGAAACCAGCTGTAGCTTGGTCAATCACAGAATCACTAACATGTTGAACATTTTTATTGAATGTAGAGGGTAACTGGGGAGAACTATGTACCAGGAGTGCTGACAAATAAACAAAACAACCAGCATGACACAGAAAAACAACATTTATCCTTTGTGAATTTTTTGGTCTTATTTAACAGGCCTGGTTTGTAGGAGCGCTGTGCATGGAGCCATTCAGATGAGAAAGTCAGTTTTAAGAGGATCAGGTATCTTTAACTTTTATCAGCTTCCTGAATGCAATGGGGATTTTTCTGTATGCATAGAAAAGGCAACGTCATTTATCCTTGACTGAGAATCACTGATACATTTTAACAATGGAATTAGCTATTCACTGCATTACAATGACTTGCTTACTGTAATTTGCCATTAATATGCTTCTACCTGAACAGTGCAAGATGTGAATTAAATTGCCACAGGGAAAAATGAGGAACCTGTTCTTTGATTCTATCTAAAAGCAGTTATAATCTCTTTTCTCATAATAATGTTCATCCCTCTCTTGCTACATTTACATTTTACCTGGTCTAGGTTTTCTTACTTCACGAAAAAGGCAGCATGCGATGTCACCCTCTTCTTACCACTTTTTAATTTATAACTTAGAAATATTCTGAGCAACCTTTTATCTCAAGAGATGTCCCTGAGCGTTGTAGAGGGGTTGGACTAGATGACCTTTGGCGATCTCTTACAACCCAATACATTCTATGATTCTATATAAAGGTACAACATGTATTTATATGTTAAATTTGAATCTATAATAAAAAAACAATTTTACAATTATAATTTTTATGCAGTAATAAATATTAATGCTGGTTTCTAATAGTCTTCCCCCTCTGCCTTCCTTCTCCACAATGAAAGGGATTCATTTGAAACTCACCAATAATGCAATAGGGAGCACATGCTGAAAAGTCATTTTTAACACACTGCTTAGTCCAAATCCTACCTCTGGAATATGTCTAATACTATACCTCCATGGATTTTAGTGCTCACAAGAATATATACCCTTTGCTACAGCCTAACAAAGCACGAGAAACTGTGTTGATTCTTGTAGTTGGTCTCTGTCCTTATGTAAGACACAGCTTAAGCCTTTCCAACAGGAAAGCATTCTTACATGTGTGATTGCACCAGTTGTATGATGTTTCTCTGAAACCAAGGCAAGAGAATATTTCATGCTAAGCAGTAGGATGCAAATGTTTAAAATACATAAATATGTTCTTTGAAGGCAAGATATATTGATAATATTTTATGCATAATGGCTTTTTTTTCCCCTCTCAAATTGCTATTTGTAAGGATCTGAGGAATTAAACTCCTTTTTCATGTTATTTTCTACGTGCATTGCTAAGTGTCTGGTTGGAATGCAAAACTATGTGATCTGTATTGCATTTCTGGTATGAGTCTTACAGTTATAAATTTAGCTTATTTGTGATAATAGCAAAGGTTTTGTTAACATGCTCTAAGATATAAAGAGCACCAAATGATTTCCATCTCCACTTGTAGAATGCTCTGGTTTTCATTGATGAGCATTGATATGAGGAGTGGAGCAAGAATACAGTCCAAAGGAGACCTCTGGACCCATGGATTGTTTTATCCTCCTATCAGGGGAGGGCTGGAGAAAGTGGTGGTAGAGTTTTCTATTTCCAAATTAAGTCTCCTTCCTATTGCCAATGCCTGCAGTCTCATCCCTCAGCAGTAGTGCATACTTGGCATCTCAGGGTGTAATGGGATGGGCATCAGGGCATCCACCTCTTGCTCTAGACAGCTGCTTAGTTTATCACTGACTGCAGCTGGGCCAAAGCATATGAGTTTATTTCAAAGAAGAATTTTGAGACATTTCCTGTGTCTCTAATAGTATGCAGAGGATGCACAATTTTCATTGTTTAATGAAAAGACCTGCAAATGCAAAGCAGACTGGTTGCAGGTATGACTAACATGCTGGTTTTCTCATAATATTCATGAACATTAATAATTGTCATGACAAAGGCAAATCTGTAACAAATGCAAACCATTTCTCCTTCGCTCCAACTTCTACACATGTTTTCTATCCCTTTCTTCTAGGTGATTTTTTTTTGTCCTGCAGCATAGCAAATATTTTTATAGGGATAGACAACATCACATTTTAATAAATGTGATTATATATTTTATTATTATTACTTCTTGCTTTTTATCTACTTCTTCTGGAATGCAGCATACAGAGTGGGCATGGTAAATAACTTTTATCAGTGAGCATTCCCCCATATTAAATCTTTCATTCATTCTGTAATCTACAGGCAGCTTAAAATGTGCCTTGTGTCAGTGCTGTCACAGCCTGGAGATGCATTGCAAAGCCAGAAAGAGATTGACTTTCTGATAGCTATCTGTTTCTGATAATAGTATAGGAGGAGTGTCAGTCACACTCCCCACATTTTCTCCACCTAGGGAAGAAACACAGCTTAATAATTTTTATGGCTGGCATCAGCATATTGGGCAGAACCCCAGCTGATAAACAAATGTGATGGTATCACTCTCTTTCTCTCAATATATATTCGTAATATATTATTCTAAATATCCTGTTGTCTAAAACCATTGTAGCATACACAGGCAATTTCTTTCCCCTAAGTATCTCAGGATCATCAGTGGCCTCTCACATGACTACTGAAAATTCCCTCCCTCCAGGTTGCACAGTGAGTCTTCCTTTCCCTCATGGAAAGACCCTCATTGTCTGTAGTTTCACAGGTTGCTCACCTTTGTGTGGAGAAAAGTGAAGTCTTTGAAGCTCATCAGTGGAAAAATATGTCAAGAGGAGATTTTGACTCTTTTCTCAATTCTGTACCTGTTAATAATTACTCAGACAAACACGGAGATGTCTTACTTTCCATTTCAGCTGAATTAAACCACAACACTGTGCAGTGTTCTGTATCCCCTGTATCCTTATTTATATTTTGGCATGATTTCTTATCTAGAACTAAATGCCCATAAACTCATCACTTCCTTGTCTGTCTTCCTACCCAGACCTGTGTTAGTAGTCATTTCATCAAGGGCAGGAGTGAAAGGAAGCAGACAGCTCAGTTTTGCCCTTTGGTCTGTGCACCACTCTCCAAATTTTCTTACTTATTTGTGTCCCTCACTATCACAGGAAACTCCTGACCATGTGCATCCATTTCTCTAGGGCTTGCTGACATGCTTGCCTCATGGAATACACCATGGCATAAGCCACTCTTTGGGTTGCTTGCTGCAAATGACCATTCAATAGCAGCAGATTGAATAAACTACACAGTTGTTTATGTGCACCTACTAATCAAAGAAAAAAATCTGCTGCCACATGCTTAACCACACTAAGTCAGCATGGCTCCTCTGATCGAAATGAAGAGTCAATGACATCTCATATATGAAGGTGGATTATCATAGTGGTGGTCCATCAGACAACACTTTAGCAATTACTTCAGACAAGAATTTTTCAGTGCTAATGAAATATGGTAAGCTTTATCTTCTAGGAAGTCCTCATATAAATCTGGATTTCAAATCTATTTCTCTGGCTTACAGTGTACACACCTATGAGAAAACATTTAATGTGTCCCTAAACAATGACGAGCCACAGCATAATAGCAGTTGCATATTAAAAATACAGATTTTTAGGACATACCTTTTACCAAAGCTGTGACTAGCACATCCCTAACCATTGTGTCCTTTCATTCAGGTTTAGATTTGCCTTTGTCATTACCTACATGCTGCATAGACTCACTAGGTTTCTTTAAATACTGTAAGTACAGCCTCTTTTATGCCATTCTCTAATCAGAGCATCTCTTGAACACATGCTCTGTAAAAAAAAATGACCTTGAGGTGTTGATATTTTTACATAATCCATTTTTGTCCAATATTTCCAATTTTCTGATTAGGTGTTCTCACTGATGCCATTATAAACTCAAGTGTTTTGATGCAAGCAAGAGCACAGAGATGTAAAGCTCGCACATTTTATTTGACGTGCCAGGTAGGAGGCAGTACGAGAGATGCTCTCACAGTATATTTGACAGTGACTAAGGTTAGCTTCAGACAGCTGTTTGGTACAATATACACAATTTTGTGCTATACTCAGAGAAACTTTTGCATCTCCTGCAGCATATTGTCTCAATGAATTCACTGCACAGCTCAAAGTGAGACAGCTTTTTGCCAGTAAAATTTTCTGATATTCGCACACAACCAAATTATCTGTTGTCCCCTGGATAGGTTAGGGGAGGGGAGGGGAGGCGAGGGCAGGACAGGACAGGCTCTGGCAAACTTGGAGAGTGCCCAAACCCACCCACAGTCTCTTTTCCCCCCTCTGTTCTCACTTTCAGTGAGGTCTTCAGGGTGTCCCATTGCATGGCCAGTAGATGGGCCATGTCAGATGAGCGTGACTCTCAGGCAGCAGCAGCCACAACAACAGTGTGCACTTCACCTGCAGTCATAGCAATTTGCCAAAGGTTTAGGAATCACAAGTCCCTTCATTGTCTTTGGCACACAGAGTCCATCCAAACAACAATGAAAAACATCACACTACTTGGACCTCTTTCCTCCTGCTTACTCAAGCATTTTCCAGTTTCTCAGTTGTAGCTGTGACCTAGCTTCTCCTCCTCGCAGCTAGGACAAAGCCAAGATGGTACTGGCAGGAGCAGCAGCTGCTCCTTCTCTGAGGCCTGGGGGCTCTCTTCCCCACAGCTGCAGACAGTGTAGTGGGCCAGGAGGATGTAACTCAGCAGTTCAGACTTCTCCAAAACTAAAGGTTTGTGATGGTTGTGGTGGGTGGAAGCAGCATGAGCAGAAGCACTTGCAGCCACAGCATGGCTTCAGATAGCATGGCTTGGGCATGTCACATGCCACACCCTGCACTTGCAGGTGACAGAGCGCACAGTGTGTGTGTCAGGGGTGGGGGCTGTGCTGCTGCTGGTGCTCTGTGTGTAGGCAGCTCTGCCGCCTGTGGCAGCTCTGTGAAGAAAGAGGATGTCCTGGAAATTTCTCCCCAGCTCAATAGGGCTGGACCTGCAGCTGCAGCAGTGGGTTTCCATGTAGTAAAGCACAAACCATCACAAATTGTTAGAACTATTACAGCATAAAGGATCATAGCATATTTAAATTTGTAGGGGAAATCAGGAGAGGAATTCCAGTACAACATGCTTGTCCAAGTAGGATCAGTTATTTAGATAAAAACGGGTTGTTCAGGGTTTTATCCTGGTGTGACTTCTCTTTTTTGGGGTCAAGGGAAGATGCTGATTACCACAACACTGGGATTTCAACTGAGGACAGTAATCAGAAGAGCCTACTAGGTGAGACAGAGGTGAGACAAACTGAAAAACCCCTTCTTCCAAAATGAAATGATAAATGTGATTCTAATATAAGCATTTATGCTTTAGTTTTCTTTAATATGTAATATTTGAAAAAAAAACCCCACAATTTTAACTTATTAGTTGTAACTTATCTGTCATAGAGCAATATATGGTCATCTGCCTTAACAATTTGTCCACTGTATCTAAATACTGAAATTTCTTTGAAGCCTTTCCCTAGGCTTTTCAGAAGATAACCACAGATTGAAATTTAATAAAATAGCTCACATGTCCAAATTTAAACTGAAAAATAGGCTGTGTTTGTGTAAGACTGACAAACATAAAAAGAAGCAAATGTTGCTTCATAAATGATGAGGTTCAAGAGGTAGACATGATTGCATAGTCATTGGAATTGAGTTAAAAAAGGGTAGCTAAGCACAGACCATTTAATCAAACTTTCCTCTCGTGCTTTGAGAAGTTGCATGGCACAATCAGTTCTGACACACAGAATGAGATAAATAATGCAACTGGGTACTCTAATACATTTTAAATAGCTGTTGGGGAGAAATATGTTTATTTCTTTAGATACCTTCATACAAAGATCTAAGTTGCAGAATCTTTTCTTTTGCTTTGCTTTATGATTATGAGTTTCCTCATGCATACAAGTTATTCCTTTGTGAAGGTCTTTATAGTGGCCTCACTGCTAACATCTAACAAAGTTTCACAGACTTAAAACACTGTGAATAGACTTTTCCAGCAATGTCCAACCTCTCTGACCTGCCTTACCGCCAGCCCAGAACAGCCAGTACTGTAAGAAAAAGCCTCGGCTCCGTAGCCAGAAACACTCTATCTACGTAACAGGAAGGGTTCTGGGATTTCAGATATAATAGTTATGGGAAGGTCACCACAGTAAGGTTTTGGGTTTAATCCTAGGTGATGTCTAGTCATCATGGCAGCTCTGCTTTCTTTGACCCTGAGCCTAACATAAAAAGGATTGATCCTCTTTGAGGCCGAGCCCATTAAAGTTGAGCTGACAGGAGTTGTAACTAGAACAGGTTACAAGGCCTGTAACTCACCAAGAACATTGATGGACTTTGGGCAGTAAAGAATAAAATAGACAGGATACAGTTTTGAGCAAACATCTCTTGAGTCTGCACTCAAGAAACTGCAGCAGTTTCTGAACTTTTGCTCTGGCACACTCTCCAAAGTCCTTGTAGCTTTTCTGGAAGTCAGAACGAGATTTTTTGTTGGCGTTTGGTTTTGTGTGTTTTTCATTTGTGCTTTTACCCCACAGGCCAGAGGGTGCCTGTTTACCCTGCTTTAATAAGAATTTCCAGCGCCACATCACTGTCTTTATGAAAATAAAGAGCAGTCGTTGCTAAGTGGTCTCCCAATGTTTTGTAAATGAAAGCCCCGATTTAAATGGATGCTTCACCAGGTGCTCTTGGAGTTACAGAGTTAGCAGTACCTTTGACTCCCGTAAAAGCGTTTACTTCAGGGAAAACCCCATATTCTCTAAATGCCTAATCACTAGCTACAGAACACTTGTTTGTTTGTTTTTAATAGAAGTTTTCTTAGGGGGTCACATGTAACTATGACACTTTTGAGAAATATGGATGATTATGGCAAATGCAGTGGTTAATACCTTCTCTCAAAACAAGTTATTATTTACAGTTCCTATGGATATCTTGAGAAAGAATGAAAGAAAAGCAAAGCTCAGGTGGAAGCTGAGTTCTCTCATTTTGCCTAGAGCTCAACCAAGCCAGCTGATCTGAGGTGGCTTTGTGAAGTTGGGTTGCCTTCATCCTCCTGACCTCGGTGATCCTCATTCAAATCAGGATTGAATATCTTCTCTGTTAAAGGCTAGCCAGTTAAAGGATTAGTCCATGATACTAGGCTTAGTATTTTAAGGACAGTTCCATTTCAGGCAAAGCTTCACAAATTCCTGTAGTAACAGTAAGAACAAACACTTTATATAACACTGTTGACTTTCTTCATATCTGCTAAAAGCCTCCATAAGAGTCATCCTCTTTTAAGGTTGATATGTGTTGGACATTAATGCTAAATACTCATGAAATCAATTAAAGTAATTAATATCTTCACACATTCTTTAAAATTTTGGTTGGAGTTTGACTTTGTGAATTTTTCTTCACAAGTCAATCCACTATTAAGATTGTAAGAGGCTGATGCAGGTAACATATAAAATGCATTTTACAGGTGTCTGTTGAAATCGATCTGCTTAGGACAATTTATATTGGCTAAAGAATTGCCCTTTGTTGCTAGTTTCCCTGAAAAGCGTTGCAATATTCTACCACAATAGATAAGTAGATGGATGGATGGATGGATGGATGGATGGATGGATGGATGGATGGATGGATGGATAGATATTGATGGTGTGGATGAGGTTACTAGAAACTAAGAGTGTTCATGAAAGTTTCATTGCAAGCAAAGACAGTGAACTTATAATGAGTACCCACAATAAGTTTTGCCTTGATGCGGTAATGCAATGAAAGGAAAAATGCATGATTAGATTTCCAAAGATTAGAAGGTGAAGAAAGATTTAAATAGAATACTAATTTAGTTTGGAAAGCCTTGAGGAAGCTGTGCCCTTCAAGTAACAATTGTTTTCTGGAATTAGTAAGGTGTTTCATCTGGCAGATCAGCATAACTGAAGTGATGAGTTTATGCAGCCAGAATAGGATCAAGCCTTCTCTTTACCCTTTGCACAACCCCTCGAGGTGTGGTGCTGAGCATTACTCAGCATAAGCTGTCACAGCTGGAGGCCGGTGAGGAGGTCAGTGTTTGTGACAAAACATTGAAAAATTTTTATCTGGCACCTGGCTAAGGGAAAAGATACTACCTGGAGCTAAGCCTACTTGTACAGGTGGTTGGAGAAATTCAGTCTGTATCCTCTAGCACAGAGGATCAAAAAGGCTGCAGAAGTGGAAAAGTCCAATTAGAGACTCAGGAAGACATGATGCTCAAAGATACTTGGAATTTAATGAAGCCTTTATATTTGTCACCTAATATTAAAAATCCTTTTGATTCTTTTTTCATGCATCTGTGGCCTCAACAGTGCATATAACAGTAATACTTACAAAAATTATACCAAATAATGACATAACAGAATTAGGCACTGTTTTATCTGCAAATACTTGCTAAATTTCAGACACCTTTGGATATTTTGGTCCAATATTTTAGTGGCTTTCTGTGGGAGATTGCTACCTTCATATCCAACCCTGCAGAGGACTGTGTAACCTTTGGTTGTGTGAGATGACAAACTGACAATTCAGTTAAGCTGTGAATAGGCAGAGAAACTGAACTTAGAACAAAGCAGCCAAAGTATCACTCAATAGTTTCCAATCTATGATGACTTGCAAATCAAACTACACTCACCTTTTTTTCCCCTTTCAGTTTAACTGTGATGAGTGAGATGAGCATCCGTTTTCTAGAGCTGGTTGTGGAAACGAAATGGGCAGCCAAGGGAGAAACTACTTTCACTTACTCTCTCTTATGATTCGATTAATTTATTGATGACATTTTCCAATGCTTTTTGCATAGTTTTCAGTAATGATACTAACAAAATAACATTTTTGTGACTTCCTTAAAGAAACTTTGACAGATTTGACCTTTGTCAAGTAACAAACAACTAAACTCTGCCTCTTTGAGGAGTCACATGGTAAAGACCAACAACTGAAAATGTTTTAAATCACGTCTCCTATTCGATTGAAAACAACATTTTTTTTAGAGCTGTATTTAGGACTATTACTAAACAACACTTTGATAATCAGGATAAAAATAACATCAATATATTGTAATTTGGCTGTAAACTGATAATCAGACATAGCGCCACACAGAAAATAAACATCTAGCTTGTTTTTCCCTTTTCCCTCAGAAGAGCTACTCTCATCAGTTACCATATCCAAATCAGTCCTGGAGAGAAAAAATAGACTCTTAGAATCCCCAAGGTTGGAAAGGGTCTCCAGGATCACCAAGTCCAGCTCTTATCGTATCCATCAATCATGGCCTCACGTACACTATCTACTTGCATTTTAAACACCTCCAGAGATGGTGACTCCACCACCTCCCTGGGCAGCCTGATCCAGTGCCCAACCACTCACTTAGGAAAGAACTTCTTCCTAATGTCCAATAGAAACCTCCACTGATGCAGCTTGAGGCCATTTGCCCTCATCCTATCATTAGTAAAATGTAACAAGAGACCAGCACCACCCTTGATACATCCTCCTTTTATATAATTAGGGAGAGCAGTAAGGTCTCTTCTCTAAACAACCCCAGTTCCCTCAGCCACACCTCATAGAGCCTGTTTTCCAGAATTCTCTACCAGCCTTGCTGCCCTTCTCTGGACCCACTCCAGCACCTCAAAGTCCTTCTTATACTGTCGTGTCCAAAAGTGAGCACAGTACTCAAGCTGCAGTCTCATGAGTGCAGTGTATAGGGGGCTTTTCCACCAGGCAGCTCTCCAGCCACTCTTCCCCAAGCCTATAGCACTGCTGGGAGTTGTGACCAAAGTGCATGACCCAGCACTTGGCCTCAGCATATCTCTTCAGCCTGTCCAAATCCCTCTGCAGTGTCTCCCTACCCTCAAGTAGATCAAACACTCCTGCTTAATTTTGTGTCATCTGCAGATTTACTTCAGGTGTATTCGATCCCCTCATCATTGATAAAGACATTAAACAAGATTGGTCCCAAAACTGAGCCCTGAGGGACACTGCTTGTGATCAGATTTCACCCCATTTACCACAACCCTCTGGGCCTGGCCATTCAGATTTTAGCTAAGCAAAGATTCCACCTGTCTAAGCTGTGAGCCATCAGCTTGTCCAGTAGAATGCTGTGGGAAGCTGTGTAGAATGGCTGACTGAGGTCCAGATAGACAACAACAACAGAGTGGCAGATATTAAGCCTTTTCCATACAATAAAAACTGTTGAAATTTTAAATTACAACATTGCCTAATCACTACGTGGGTTTATGGGATAATTAATAATGTGCTTTACTGTGCAGTTCTTTTTTGTAATGTGGATGCAATTCTGCTTAGAGTGTCTAGGTGCAAGAGAATGAGAAATAACCCTCACACCAGAAAGAAATACTTCATATTATTGTCCCTTAAATAATCCATGGCAGGAAGCAGTCTCCTAACGGGTTCTCTGAATTAATATTCCAGAGCTGTCATCTCTCCATTAGTTGTTTATGGAAGTTATGAGGTTTACAGGTTAAAGGCAGTGAACAAGCTAGTTGAGGTCTTTGGTTGTAGTAAGCAAACATCAATGAATCTATATGGGTTTAACTGAGATCTTACTTTATACTTTGGAAAATGTCAGCATTTTAACCTCTGCTTCATTCAAAAAAAATTTCTACTGTCACTGCATGAAATTCACTTTTAGCACAAAGACATCAAATGAAAGATGATAGAAAAACATGAAAATCACCTTCTTAACATAGAAAAAGAAATGTTTTTGGGACTATCAATGGTTATGATTCATGTCTGCATTGGACAATGCGTTTTGGATACCATATATGTTGAAAAGAAGTGAAAATTATTCTGCTTATTGATTTGCCTTCATACTTAGCAGATAAATCAATAGGATGTGAAGATGAGGCTCCATTAAAATGATTTCTGGTGACATCACTTCTGCCTGAACGTTTCCACAGTAATAACCCTTGAATATCTCTGAGAAAGGTCATTTAAACAAGAGAACAGAATAAAATCATGTTGTTCTTGTGGGGTGCAACTATATTTTTTTTTTTTAGGATATTTTTATGTCCTAGTTAATATTACTGCTATGATGTATGTACAGGTTGTTCAGATAAAAACAGAAGGCAGAAGAAAGGAAAAAAACCCCGACCCAGGGGTTAGTGTCTTGTGCATGTTAAATAACAGCTGAATTTACGTCTCAAAAACAGGACTGCTATAGTCTGATTGAGAAAAGCCTGTAAGTGTCTGTCAGAAGGGCTATATATACACAGTGGTATAGAGGTGCCACAATGCACCATTCTTTGTGAAATTGTGGGAGCTGCAATGATTTATATAGAAGAGGATGTAATGCCAAAGCTTTTGCAAGCTTTGTTACCTGAATGATACTCAACCAGAAAGATCCCCGAAAGGTGTCTGGTCACCAGATTGCACACAATCCACAAGCTGAGGTCTTTGTGGTTAACAACATTTTACTGTTGTCCCTACTGCCATCAGTAATTACCTCAGGGATGAAGTTCCCTTACTGCAAAGCTCTGTAGAAAGAAGCAGAAGGAGAGGCAACACAAAGCTTTCTACAAACTGTCTGTGACACACGGTACTGGAAGGATGTAAAACAGTGCTACTCAGACAAATTAGAAAACACATCATGATGTAATTACTACTAAAATTATGGTGTAAGCTTTATGTTTAAAGACAATTCTCATATGTCATGAAAGGGTTATGTTGTGAGATGGTTTTGTATTGTCTTCTGACTTTGTTAGTCACCAGCAGACAACACCAGTTTTCCTTGCAAGAGAGCTATGAGGGGCTGCTATTGAAGGGCTGTGTTAATCAAATTTAGGATAACCTCAGGTAATTATGCATCCTTAAGCCACTAGATAAATTTGTAGAATTTTTTTTTTAACAGAATAAAGACAGATGGAATTGAAGTGTAGATCAGGTAATCATACAGTATAGATGGTTTTGTTTGTGAGCTTAACAAGAGAATACTGTGGAGAAAGGATGAGTGAGTAAATAGTTTGTAGTAGAACTAGGAGAATATTGAATCATCAGGGAAGAGCTATATTTCAAGAAGAAGAAAATCGTGGCAGTATTGAAGGCAGCTGCCAGGTCACAGAGATGAAGACAGAGTACAAGTTCCATGACTTGGCTAAGAAAAGGCCATTAAAAATTTTGGCATGAGTGCTTTGAATTGATTGAGTGGGGAGGATGCAAGGCAAGCTAACAGATCTGAGCATAGAATTGAGGGAACAGGAAACATCATGGTAAATAAGAATAAAGATAAACGAGAACAGGAAGGTAAAGTGAGCTCTAAAGGAGAAAATAGGCTTTTATTGTTTTTAATAGGAAATACCAGACCAGGACTGTATAATGAAGATGGGAAAAGAAAAAAAAAACCCACACCAAAACACACTATGAGAGAAACTTTGAGTAAGAGTAACATGAAAGTGAATGAAAGAATGGTCACCAGATGCTATGCAATGAAGAGCAGAAGTTGGGTGACATTTTCTAAACCACTGTCAAGAAGGAAGAAATTAAAAATAAACAAAAGAGAGAAATAAGGTCATGCTACGTGTTTGATAATTTTACCTTTGACGAGGCTATTATGAGTGCCTGAAATGACAGCAGGCAGGGTGCAGAATAAATGAAGAGACTTATTAATAGTGCCTTGTGATAAAACATGGTAAAAATCAGCTACGAGACAGATACAAACAATCAGGAATTCAAACATCTCTGCAGATTCCTAGTGATCACTAGATTCTGTGCCAATCATTCCCTCACATGTGAATTTCATATGGATAGAAACAATGAAACTACTCTGGCTACTTTGATAACTTTTCCTCCATCTAATGGTAGAAATATCTGGCATTTGTACAGGAATGAGAAAAAATACAAACAAGTGTAAACAACCTCAAAGCATTGGGGTCATCTTATGACTACAACTTTGTTGTGCCTTCAGGTTGTTAGAAAATAAACCAGTGCAGTGTCTGTCAAATATGAGAGACTGTTTTAAATGTTGACTTGCTTACTTTCCAACCATACAATTAACGCTAAATACTCAGGAAATTGATCATGATTTACTGCATGTGAATTTGTGATAAGCAGAACTAAAAATATAAAAAATAATAAATGCAGAGCTATACGTAACAAAAAGATAGTAGAGTATTTGTTTTAGCTTTTGTGGTGCAGTATGTACCTTACAGAGCAAGTTTTAAGACATGGCTTCACAAGAAGTCGTTATCCCAAGAAACTTGGTTCATTTCCTTCAGGGAGAAAGATATTACGAAACCACTCCATGGAAGTCTTTTTAATATAGCACTCAGTCTACTTAGTTTTCCTAGGAAGAAGGGCAATATTGCTTTGAAAGATGGGGATCAACATCTAGCTGAGGCTTTGATGTGCTGCCAGTGCCCTCCTATGCTGGAGAACTACTATGGATTATAACAATGTAGAACCTCCTGGACAAGATCATCTCACCGACTGTGTACAAGTCAATTCCTGTATTGTCCATCCCCATGGAGTATAGTGTGGTCCCTATGGAAACAGTGCCTTATCAATATGTAAGAAACTAACAGGCTAATCAAGAAAACATCTGTAGTGCAACCACCTTTGCTTGCAGCGACCTTCCTAGTGTAAAGCACTAAGATTAAGTGGCTAAACTAGTGAAAAGTTTTCTTTCATCCATTTTTTTTAGTCTCTTCCACTAATGCAGCTGGCATTGACTAATCCATCCTGGCAAATCACATCCCCATTATCTCCTGAGAGAGCTGGTCTTATTCTGAGATCACACATTATGTGAAAATCTTACCTGAACAGGTGACATTACCTCATACTCTTTGGTTCACATGCTGCACCATGGCAGAAACAGTGGCTCAGAGGTTATTAATTACTTTTGTTCCTTCTGGATTTTGTGTAAAAATAGGCACTAGATGACGAGGACAGCTACTGAAGAGGTCAATAGTTATTGAAAGGATCTATATTATTAGTTGAAGCCTCTGTCCTATAAATAAGAATCCATCTATGTGTCAGACTCTATAGCAACCATATGGTTTACAACTTATTCAATATTTTGCTGGTGCTAGTCTTCCTGTGAGATCACTTCTCACTGGGGGGCATTTCTTTTAATATAGACCCCTGTGATACTAGCTTTCCTCTGCCTACGCCACTACTACAGAGCACAGGCAATCACATCTCAGCTGCTCTGACATAGTTAGCAACTTGCACAGATACCTCTGGTCTGAAGGTTTGCCACAGTCTGAGGGGAAATAAAGCAACCCTAGAACAGCAAAACAGATTAATAATCAACTACAATCTTTTCCTTACAGGATAAATTCTTTAGTAGACTTGGTGAAGGTAGTGTTGTCCCCCTCCTGAATTCACAAGCTGCACAGTAGTTAGTGACCTTCACTAGGATTTCCCTATCGTACATGAAGTTTTTAGGGTGTTGAATATAGCCTACAGATCCTATGGGGATCACTACTTCAGTTTTCAGAGGTGTCTACCCAGTTCTGGGTCTTCAGATAATACTAGTCTATCATGTAGATGTGAGTTAACAGAGATTTGTGATAGAACAAGGCTATTAATCTAGCATTTTGGCTTCCTCTGCTGTTACTCAGGCTGCAAATGGTGTTGCCATCTGCTTTCCTCTGTGTTCCCGTCCAGGCTATGAGATGTGCCCTTGAGAGACTGAAAAAGAAACCCAGAAAGAATAAAAAGGATCAGCTTGATTTCAGGCTGCAGACTGAGGTTTGTGCCAGTCATTGGCAGAACGCTTTGTTTGTAGGCAGCCATGGGGTGTTAAGACAAATGGCTGTTCTGCTATGGAATATATTTTCCAAGAGAAATGTTGGGATTTAGCCACAAGACTCTCATATGCATAATGAGAATCAGCCTGGGGGTTTTGAATGGTTTCCTTGCCTTCTTAGAAACACATTTCCTACACGGTCTGAGATATATTTCCATTTGTTTGAGGGAACCCTGAGAATATTTTTGGTGCTTTTTTTAGTGCTGAAACTTTCATTACAAATTACAAGAGGTGTGAATGTTTAGAACTACCTTCNAATTTTGGGAAGAGTCTTTCCAGAAACCAGGTTCTCATTTTTTGTCTGAAATTAAATGCATCAAGATAAAGGGGAAAAATCCCACCACTACAGTTTAACAAAGTTGGAGCATCTCTACCAAATAACCTGTCATAATAACTTTGTCTCAACTAATCGGACCAAATTCCTAGATCCATCTTAAGAGTTCGTGGTGAGCTGATGAATTCAGAAGAAAAACACTATCTGGAAGAGTAAGTATAAAACACAGATGAAACAGAAAGAAGGAAAAAATATAAAGGAAAAGAGAAAATCTGTGAGGACATATAATAAAAGTATCTTCTCTAAAGAATTATTATATAATGCCACTGCATTATATAGTGATATAGTGATCTGTTTTTAAAGATACACTTCTTTTTTGGCCTTTTGTTGTAGGCAAGGCAGGGAGTGAAGTACTTAATCTGACATCATGGGCTTCATGTAAAGTTTGAAAGGAGATTGGTTTTTTTCCTCATTCTACATTTTTGAGATTTTACTGCCCTCTGCTCTGCAAAAAGGTAATCAGTTGAGTTCTACTGAGAAAACGATATCCTGATGACCATCAGGTAGTGATTCACCAAAATTCTTTAACTAAATTTTTTAAACCAGGGCCTTGAATATCAGTTTCTTGAATCTAATGTGACTTACAGTAAAAGATGATTCCTTTCACCAGCATTATTTGAAAGAAAGCTTTAAGGTTCCTAGATACCTTAGGAACATCACCTACACATCATTCAGGAAATCTCATCATTTAACATGAGTGATGGTGGGGCTTGTTTCTAATTCACATTGAGAAATTGAATTCTGAAGGCAGAACTCTTGTTTCTACACAGCAAAACCTAGAAAGCTGTTCAGGACTTGTGTGTTGCACAAAGAATGAAAACTTCGATTTTAATGAATGAAGCACTGTAAATAATCAGAGACCCAGGGCACCAATGTGCTGTTAGGCTCTGGAACAGCTTGAAAAACATAAGAGTTAAGTAAATTATTTAATGGTTTCCTTTGCTATAAAGGAAACATAATCACAGCTCCACTGGGTTACACATTGAACAGTTATGATCAAAAGCTTTCTTTCAGCTTTTTCTACTGTTCCATCTGCTTATTTCTTTCCAGAACTTCACTCTGGCAAGTGACCACCCCACCATTTGGCAGATAAGCAACATTAAAGGGTAGTTTGTTTATGTGTGTTATGTTTAATAATCATAAAGTTACTTTTTAATAAAATTAAATGTACAGTAACACAGCACTTGGCTGTGTTTGCTGTAGGGGCTCTGTACTGAAATAGATTTCTTTCATTTAATGTTTAGGAAAAAACAAAATATAAATTACTTCATATTACAGACCAAGTCCTGGTAGATTTTGCAAGACTCCAGGGCTACCCTTGAGAAATTTTGGGTTCTAGAATAACTAACAGACCAAAATCCACAGGTCAGAGTAATTACAGTAGGTACTAAGTTATAAACCAGACAATTTGTAATGTATACTGAATTCACAAATTCAGTATACAATAAACTTGCTTTGGAAAGCAAGTAGTTATTGGGAGGGTTGGCTAAAGATCTGATGACTTTTTTCAGTAGGTACCTGGGCAGATGATATCTAGTTTATAAACTACTGCACTGCCATTTATTAACATCAACCCTGTCAGGCAATAATAAATGGAAAAGCAATAGAGTGAGTTAATAAATGCCATTTTCTAAAGAAGCTGCTTAAAATGGCAAGCTCTTCAGCCACTGGGAACTTGCTCACGTTTCTTCTTCTTTACCAAAATGCCAAAGAAGGTTTTAATAAACATATCAACCTGCTGTTGACATTTCTCTAAAATCCTTTGCTAGCCTCCCTGAATATCATGGGTCAGCATCCTTACAAGCAGGTAGCACGAGGAGGGCTCCAGGTTTCTTTGATTATGATGTGGCAAAACAGATAAGCTGTTTGAGTTCTGCAAAGCAAAGTTTGCAATGCGCATTTGAATTTTGTTTGGTCTGACCAGGATTATGCCCCTTTTATATTCTCTATTGATGTACATTCTTATGGGTGTTAGTGGTGGTTGTGGTGGTTGTTTACAAGAGTATTTGAACAGCTATGCAGCATAAACCTTTACAAGCAAAAAATAGTGTTTTGCCCTATGTTATTTTTCAGTCAACTTTATTTCTGTTAGCCTTCGCTCATCTATTTGAGTCTCAATGATGCCATGTCAAAAACAGGAGTTATTCTATGTTATAGGTGTCAGCTTCATAGGAGCAATATCTTGTGAACATTCAAAGTGAACAAAATTCAGGCACACTACTGGCTCATGTTCAACCAGTTGTCAACCAGTACTCCCAGGTTCCTTTCTGCCAGGCTACTCTTCAGCCATTTATCCCCCAGTTTGTATCTAGAACTTACTTGAACAAGTTATTATATAAACTTCAGGATAACCAGCCCTACTAATCTAGACTGGTTCTTAATGGTTATTACATTAATCCTAAATATGCCACCAGGTGTAATTTAGCCACTCAAAAAAGGTTATCAGTTACCAGCAACACACTCCAGACTGTCAGTTTTAACCTTCACTATCGGTTAAGCAATGTGATGAATACACTTTCCATTCAAGATGCAAATATATTTTTCTGGTTATTTCTTCGCATTGCTGTTTGGATATGAATTTTTTACTGCAGTTTTCTGCATCTTCATTGAGTTTGAGCATTACAAAATCTTCAGGAAACAAACCAGTGAGTAAGAAAGTGAAAAATAACTGTAGTGTCAACTGCCTTGGCACCCAGTCACCTGATACTACTAACACTACATTTATGATGTTTCTATTTTAGAAGTGAGAGGGAATTAGTCATAAAACCTTTAAGAACTTTCCCAGGCTGTTTTGTACAAGATGGATTTTGATGATGCAATAGAGAAAACACTAACATAGGTTGCTATGAATATGCACTCCATTGCAAAGGTGAACTTGTGCACTTGCTGAAGAACCATAAACATATCTCCTCCTTCTGCTGACATATTGTGTTATCCTGATTAGCTAAAACCAGCCTGCTAATTCTTTAGAAGAAATTTATCAGGGCAACCTAAAAGGGGACAGTTTCTTTTAATTATTTCCTAATTGAAATAGTCATTCTAAAGCCAGTATCCAGTCAGATTTTTCATGTATTCAAATACCATTTGCAGGATGTCAAATGAATTTTTTTTTCCTTTTAATGGCCTGCTTGCTAAAAAAGTCTCCAGTTTTCTTTTTAGAAGTATCTCAACAGCTGATAACAAGGTGAATTTTAATTAGTTTTATTGCAAAGAAAATTGCATTGCCAATCATTATTAGTGACTAATGGGTAATGACATGAAATTACAGTAGGATAAATGATTATTCTTGCTAACTAGAAAATACTCTGTTCTGCAGTGCACAATTTTCTAAAATAGACTAAGTATAAAGGCAAAAAAACCCTGCATCATCTGAAGAATTTCCTCTCACAAGCTGTCAAGAAAGATTAAAATGAGAAGTAATTAAAGGGAATGAATAATTGCAGATACTTTTTGAAGAACATGATGTTGCTATATTTGATATTTCTGGGGCTTATTCAATTTTCCCCAACTTAGTATGCTTTTTCTTTCTTACGATAAGCCAAAAATGTGTTCTTGTGGCCAAAAGGGCCAACAGCATCCTGAGGGGGATCAGGAGGGGGGTGGTTAGCAGATCGAGGAAGGTTCTTCTCCTACTGCACTGGTGAAACTTCTCTACTCTGCACTGGTGAAACCACATCTGGAGCACTGTGTCCAGTTCTGGGCCCCTCAATTCAAGGACACAGAGTTGCTGGAGAGTGTCCAGTGCAGAGCAACAAAGATGATGAAGGAAGTAGAACTCTTCTCTTATGAGGAAAGGCTGAATGAGCTGGGTCACTTTAGCTTGGAGAAGAGAAGGCTGAGGGGTGACCTCATTAATGTCTATAAATACGTGAGAGGTGGGTGTCAGGAAGATGGAGCCAGGCTCTTCTCAAGGTCATCTAGTGATAGGGCAAAGGGCAATGGGTGCAAGCTGGAACAGAGAAGGTTCCATATAAATATCAGAAGAAACTTCTTCCCAGTAAGGGTGATGGAGCATTGGAACAGGCTGCCCAGGGAGGTTGTGGTCTTTCCTTCTCTGGAGACGTTCAAGACTCACCTGGATGTGTTCCTGTGCTACTTGGTCTAGGTGATCCTGCTGTGGCAGGGGTATTGGACTAGATGATCTTTCGAGGTCCCTTCCCATCCCTAATGATTCTATGATTTCAGATATGAAAAACACATAACTTCATATCTGGCCAGATGTTTATGAAGCTAAAAGTTATGAGCTAAAAGGCAAAGGCTACAGCTGCTTCTTGAAGAAGGTCATAGAGAAAGAAAGAGAGACAGAAATATCAGGATCAGGTTTAACCAAAGCAATGAAAAGCCTTAAGAATGTCAGCTCTAATCATTGTTATTAGCCATCTTAATAAAGACTTGACTGTAACAAATAAGCACTCCCACTACATCGAGCAGAACTTTCCATGTCAAAGCCTCTGCCAGATACTTTTTGTGTCATGGTACAAAAGGAGAAAATGAATAAATACATCACTTAGAGATCTGTAGCCTAAAGATGTGTAGCTGCCAATGTTGGGGAGTGCTGAGGTTATGAAATAACATAGCTAGCCAAAGTAAATAGCAGATACAGGGAGAGAATGTGGATACCAATAGATAATTCATCATATAAAGTATAAAGTAGTCTTATAGGCTATGTAAAAGAAAAATGTTGCTTGCCTGCATTGATCTGAGGTGCTGGACAGTCAGTGTACTGCATGTGGGCACCGTACTGGAAAAGCATATCATCTGCCATGGTAGAAGTAACATGGGAAGTACAGAAGCTCTGTATCCTACTTGAATGATAAGTGAAGGCCATGCAAGACAGTCTGCAGAACCACAAATGGCCTACTGTAAAACTCTAAATCTTTCCCTATGACTCCACTGCACAATGTGCAAGCATTGATATGAACAATCTGGAGTTCAGACCGCCCTGGTGAAATACACCCAACAAATCCTACATCAAATCCACCTACATAGCAACACAAGACTGAGCATTTCAGTCTGTTTTGAAGCATCTAGTTTGTAATGTCTAATTCAATTTACATGACTCCCAGCACTGGAAGACCAATTTGGAATAGGAGGTGTAGCAAAATGGTTTTTTTGAAAAGGTGGCATCTTTTTGCATGGGAGTCAGAAAAGCTGACAGTATAAAACTTCGTAGGAGGATAGAGTTTTTCTTCTTATGGTAATAGATAGAGCATTATGTAAAAAGCTTCTAAGGAGCAGTTTATAGAACAGATACCTGAAATAAACATTTTGAGACAGTGAATAGAGAGTGTATCTGCAATAAGCCTAGATACAATAAACAAATCTGCATTGTGAAGAGAAGAAATATTTTTAAATGTTTAACTCCAATAAAATAAAAGACAGTGCCTTTCTAGAGACAGCAGGACACATGCTCAGGAAGTGGGACAGTACTCAAAGTATTTGACTTTTCTGACAGAGGTAAGAATTGTCTTTCTGAAATAGACCTTTCCTCCCTACCTTTGTTCCTAAGAGTGAGCATGGTCAGGTTTGGTCCACCTTGCTTTTGCCCAGCTCTTGCTGTGGGAGGTGTCCTCTAGGGAAACAGGGTTTTGGAAGGTGATTGCAAATGAAGATTCATGCACTTAACTCACAGCATGATTTATGAGATATTTTGGTCTGTAGTGTAGCTGTCATCTACAGTCAATAGGAGATTTCCCCAGGGCAAAGGAGACAATGCAGCCTGAACTTACAGCTGTCCTTGGAGGCCTATAAAGGCTTTTTCTGTAGAAGCCATCAAAGAGCAAAGGGTTTTGCAAGCAGAGCATAATTTAAACTATATATGACATTTTCTTAATGCCATTCCTGTAGTCCTGGATCTGAAATAACAATCCCTGTGTTTTCAGTCCCACTGTGTTAGCAGAGGCTGATCTAGATAGCGCACATAGTACAATATGTTTGCCATTTCATTTCTTGGCACAGGGCAGCTTTGTCCAGGCTCAGTTTCTATCAGTCTTTTCCACAATACATATTTTCCTTTTTTTTTCTGCTGACTCTCTTTTCTTTATTGTCATGCTTCTTTTTCTAGCCTCCCATTGTGTTTCAGGTCTGGCCACTAGTGTCAGCCACCAGGAAAAGATAAAATCTAATAAGCAAACAAACAACTCTTCTGCTAACAACACTGCACAACACCAACATGAGAGGAGCTGAAAGCACATTCTTTTTTTCCATAGGCAGATTTCCTCCTTATAGCTTGTATGCCAACAACTACTGAGACTGTAACTACTGCAGGATAAGCTAGATCGTAGTGATGTTCAAATTGAACAATGCTGCCTGTAGAATTGTTCGTTCACATAATACCTTTCTTTCCTCTGTGAGTCATTGTTAGGAGCTCCTCTGCCTCCAAAAGACAAGGGAAAAACATGACAGGTAAACAGTAATGGAGATGAACTGCAGAATAGTTGAGCTTTGACATTGTGCAGATCCATTTATGCAAACAGACGTGATACTGCGATGGAAGGACTTACAGCTCTTAGGAAATATAGATCTGCAATAGATTGCTACAGATGGCTATGGAATCTGTATATATGGGAAAGGACTACACAACAGGCTGCTGTGGTACAGAGAATTTAACAGCTGGAGTCTGAGGTGGATCCATTTCAGCAGAACAGCCAACAGCGCTTTCATCAAGGAAGTCATTAGCAGTGCACTGAATGTGAGACATTTTTCAGAAGCTTGGTCCTCCTTTAAAGAAATTAATCTTTTTTAAAAAGTGTAGTTGTTGAAAACTGTATGTCATATAATTTTCCAAAAAAATCCTTTTCTTGAATGCTGTCCTTTAACAGAACTAATACAGTCCAGTATCTGTGCACAGCACGTGGCATAGGAACTGATTATGACTAGAGTTCTCAAAAGGTTCGAAATTGCAGTACTGGAGTTTAAAGCAACAGAGCCACTATCACAAAATACATGAGCAGATGCAAAGTGTCAACTCTTTTTCAAAGATTCCTCCTTTACATCTATTCAGTTGCCTTCACTCTCTTTGCTTTTTATGTTCAAGTCTTAGGTAGCTTTTCAGTGTGTTTTTGTTTGACAAACCTTCTAAAACAATTGATACGTGGCTGTGAAGGGCTAGATAAGTTATCTTCTTCACTACATTACCAAATGTAAAATAGCATCTGTCTATACGAATGACTGAATTTCATCCCATTTCTGAAATAACTTTGAGATATAACAGGATCTAATTGTTTGCACTGGATTTTATGACACTGTGCTATGATATTGCAGATGCATCATTATTTGCTATTATAGAGTGATTACACTACCATAAAAGTACAATAATTCTCCTTTCTCAGAATAAACCATGGAAGATTTAATTGCATTTACAAATCTGAACTAAAAGGAAGTATAAGATGTACCACCATTTAAAGCAGACGACTGGAACCTCTCAGTGAAGCCAGACTGCAGATGAATTATCCTACCTAGTTTAGCTTTGTAATCCTAAGGAGCTGTTTAACATATGAAAAATGTGAGGTATTCTTAGCGTTCATGCTGTTTTAATTTACTGTGCGTATAGAATGGCCACCATATATAAATGTGCAAGATTTGCTCTAACAAGCAGAGTATTAGACTGCTGAGTAATGAGTCTTGGTGGGAACAAGGCTTTAAACCCTCATCCAGCTGAAATCAATAGTAAAAGTCTTATTAATTTTTTTTGGACTGAGATTTCACTTGGTGTCTCTTGTCATGTTTTGTATGACTTAGAACTTAGATGATATTCCTCAGCTTCACCACCACTGAGAAGTTCACAAATACTTATTATTGCTTATTCTACATACTAAATAATACTACTTATTTATTCTGCATTCAGAACAGTAATGATTCAGATCTTTAATAGCTGTCACTGCCTGATTTTGTTTATTGGTTGTTTTCTTAGTTTAAGTGACTGTATTGCCATCACTGAAAAATGGATCCCTGCCTTTGCTTATATACGCCTATGGGTGCCTTTTCCCCTTTCCATAAATTCTTGTGACTTCAGCATCCCTGGACTAGACTATGATGGATAAACTCTGCAGTCACTTCTGCTCAGGACTAATGCACATTCCTACCACTTTCTGACAGGTTTCTGAACACAGCATAAATTTGTTTGCTTTGGACTCTTTTCAGGGCAATATTAATTCTGATCTAAATTGGAAATGTTAATTCTGTCATTATCATCATTTTGATATTTAGTAACCTAAGACACTGCACAGTCTAGTTTAAGAAAAGGAAATTCTATTTCCAAGGAAACCATTACCATAAATACATACTCAAGTCCAAGGTGCAAAAATTCTAGTGACCTCATCCAATAGATAAAATCTGTTCCTCTTCCCCTGCCACCCCACTCCAATTCATGAGGTGTGGCATTACTTTCTGACTTTCTTACTTGCAGAGAGACGCTGCTGAGCAGTACTCAGACACGGCATGCTTGAGAGGTTCTTTAATCTCCAAAAAAAAGATGGCTCTGTACATTCCTTAAGCTAGTGCCACACCAGTTATCTTTGTAGTGCTAATGGAACTAGAATAAGGCTTTTTAATAGTTCATACTTTTCTGGCTACTAGGGTTTCAACTGCACCACTCAACTCCATTCACACATCCAAGGGACATGATGTCATCCATAGGGACCTGGACAATCTGGAGAAAGGAGCCCACGTGAAGCTCATGAGGCTCAGCAAAGACAAATTAAAAGTCTTGTACCTTGATCAGGGGATTGCCTGGTACCAACACTGGCTGGGGAATGAAGGGATTGAGAATAGCTTTGCTGAGAAGAACTTAGGGGTACTGATGAATAAGAAGTTGGATATGAGTTGTCAATGTGTGCTTATGGCCCAGAAAGCCAGCTTTGTATTGGGCTGCATCCTCAGTAATGTGACCAGCAGAGGTCAAGGGAGGTGATTCACCTCTGGTGAGGTCTCACCTGAAGTACTGCATCCAGCAATAGAGTCCTCAATAAAAAAAGGACACAGACCTGTTAGAGGAGGTACAGATTAGGCAGTGAAGATGATCAGAGCATCTCTGTTACAAAAATAGGCCAAGAGAGTCAAGGTTGTTTGGCACAGAGAAGAGAAGGCTCTGGGGAGTCCATATTGTGGCCTTTCAGAACGTGAAGGGGCTTATAAGAAAGATAGGGATGATCTTTTTATTAGGGCCTAATGCAACAAGACAAGGGTTGAACATTTTAAATTAAAGGGGGGTAGACTAGATATAAGGAAGAAATGTGCAATGACGGTGGTGAAACACTGGCACAAGTTGCCCAGAGTGGTGTAGATGCCTCATCCATTCAGGGTCAGGTTGGACATAGGTCTGAGCAACCTAATGTGGTTAAAGATGTCTCTGCTCATTGCAGGGGAGTTGCACTACCTTAACCTCTAAAGGTCCCTTCCAACACAAACCATTCTATGATTCCATGGCTTTATGCCAACCCAAGCCTGAAGAATTTCTCACAACTGAGACAGAAACATCCCCAGGATGGCTTGAAATTATAATAATGGCATTTTTGCTGCTTTGAGAAGCAATCTGGGATTCTGACTCATTTGGAAGTAGAATCAGCCAGCTGGGGGACAATAGGGAACTGAATTGCTCCTGATATTTTCTTCTGATGTCTGAGTTAGAATACATTTCATCCTGACCCAAGTCAGCTTTGCAACATCAAGATATTGTCGCTCTGCTCACAAAGTGAGCAGCACTAATTTTTCCCATTTTCTTTGCTTAAATGCTTAGTAGAGAATCGCCTTTAATACAAACTCTGTCATAGAAAACATTTTTATCCACATAACCTGAATTTGGAATAAAAAAAAAAGAAGACTTAAACGACTACTGACTCTGTCCTATCTGTTTCTATTTTATATTGCCTGGTGCTTGTAACTGATAAGAACATGCTCTAAGCTCTGGGACTCTTTCCCTTCTGTTACAACTTTCATTGAGATGCTGTGCCTCTGTATTTAGTGTTACAATCTGATAGGTTTTAAATTAACAGTATCGGAAAGAACATTAATTCATCTGTGGATGAGTTGTTATTAGGAATAATAGTATAATATTATCAGATGTTCCTTTTTAGTGCTTGGGTTTATGAGCTAAGCAATTACAGAAATATTTAAATAATGAATGTAATTGCTTATTAAAATAATTATTGTGCATAAATATTTATATCCCTAATCAATGTTTCCTTAAATGCATAGCTATAAATATAAGGAAAACATATATGATTTTGCATGTAGAATACATCAGCTGAGGATCTAGATACAAGTCATCCCTGTATAATTGTTCTCAGAGTAACACACTTCTGTGTGAGCTAAGGATCTGACTTTTTCTGTCTGCACCAGTTATTTCAGCATCTTACTTTCTGACTGACATATCAGAGATGACAGTGATTTTTGGACAGAAGGGACCCAGTGTTATCTGGCAATCAGGCACTCTGTGGGTGGCATTCCAGCCTCCTGCAAACCAAATCACTTCTCTCTCTTACTTAAGTATATGTGGGATTTCCATAAAAGTTAGCATTTAGCACTTAATACTGCCAGTTATTTTGGAAAGGGTAACCATACATTATTACTTCTTAAATTTTGTACTGAGTCACAGAATTACTGAGTCTGAAAAAGACCTCAGAGATCATCAAATACAGTCTGTGACCTAACATCACCACATCAACTAGACCAGGGCACTACATGCCACATCCAGTTTTTTCTTAAAAAACTCCAGGAACAAGGACTCCACCACCTCCCTGGGTGGTCCATTCCAATGTCTAACCACCCTTTCCATGAGGCAGTGCTTCCTAACATCCAGCCTAAACTTCCCCAGGTGCAGCTTCAGGCCCTGCCCTCTCATCCTATCACTAATTGCCTGGGAGAAGATCTCAACCTCTTCAGATAATTACAGCGCGTGCTAATGCCCCCCCCCCAAGTCTTCTCTTCCCCTGGCTAAACAGCCACAGCCCCCTCAGCCCCTCCTCATAAGACATTCCCTCCAGTCCTTTCACCAGCCTCATTGCTGTCCTCTGGATCTGCTCCAGAACCTCAATGTCTTTCTTTCACTAGGACCACTTTGGAGAAATGCAAAAAATGAGGTGACACTACAAGGGGAGACAATTTTGTGTGTCTGATTTTATAAACAAGCCATGATATTACAGACAAATCTAGAGGAATATTATTTACGTCTACTATCTTCCAGCCCCTTCAAATCCAGTCTGATTAGAGACTGCTGTCCAGAAAAAAAACCAAAAAACTGTGACCTTATGGTACAAGAAGCGTAAAGTTTAAAAATAAAATCAGAGATGAGATTTGCTTTTTAGCTCTGAAGTGCTGCAAAACTGCTTTATTAATTCAATGCTATACACCGCATTACCATATGTAAATAATTGCATTAACCCCTGTGCTCCCCACCCTGTATTGTATCACCAGGAAGAGCAAACTGACAGGAAAGTCACAGCAGGGCATAACAGAGTGAGGAGAGGAATACCAGTATGATTTCTAATTAAAGAATCAGGAGTCTTAAACGGCACATTATGATTGGAGCTGAACAAGGATAAGAGAAGTGTCTAACACAATAGTGTGATAGCTAACAATGAGGTACAACAGCAATGCCCTGCTAAAGTACCCTTTCCATTCCAAGGATTTCCATTAATTTCAGTGGGACTGGAGGACATGGAAAACATGTATGTGCCAATAGTTGGGCTCACCTGGAAGATGACTAACACCTATTTTGATGTTACCAAAATCTTAGCAGTATTTGGAGAGAAGCCCTAAAATAAACGATAACACACACACTTGCTCCAGTCTGCTTGAATCTCAGGAGTGGAATTGGGTGATGTCCTGAAGGCTGGCTATCATTTGTTAGACGGGTCACCATGTCAAAACCATTTTGGTTTTGCACATGCTCTGCGTAAGTTGTTCTCATTTATTCCTTTAAGGATTGATATGTGCCCTATGTATGTGCATGTTTTTGCCAGATTAACCTGTGCACATTCAATATACAGACAATAAATAGTTTTCAAGAGAAAACGTCACCCATGTATCTATATATTCATATGCTCTTTTCAACATATATCCAGCACCTTGCATATCTTATCTGTTCAGCACTTCAATAAACTACGACTTCTACTTCTCAAGTTGAGCATTGAGGAAGAAAGCCATTAGCTGATTTATCAATCTAAAATTTAGTAGGAAAGGAATACCTCCAGATCAGAACTGTGAAGTCAATCTTTGCAGATCACATACAATGAATAAAATGTTTTTTCCAAGAGTGCTCTTCTGAAATAGTCTGATCACATTGTGTTAACATGACCTTAGTAATTTATATTCAGGTCACTTCACACTTAAGATGATAGTGGAAGCTTTTATATCAGAATTACCACTTTTAGTTCAATGCACTGACTACTACAACTTAACTACTTGTTTTCTCGTACCAAATTAAATTTTAGGCTCATGCATCCCTTTCTGGATTGTCCATATGCCTGGTCAGAAGGGAAGGATAATGTTACCAACAGATGAACTTTTTCGTCTCTTATAACGCATATACAATTATATTTGGATCCAGAAATGTTCAAGAAACAAAAATGCTCAAGATGGGATCTCACGCTCCAAAAGCCCATGCGTAGGATTTTACATCATCTGTCCTATCAGGGAGGGCTTTCCTTTGGAGAAGGCTGTGCTGTCTGAAATATCTTCTCAACTCTCAGTTGCTAAGTGAGAAAGAAAGAAAACTTCTAGACTAATTTCTCTTCAGTTGCTTTGAAACTGACTGCATGTCCCTTGGCTGGTAAAAAGGAACCTCCCCTCCCTCCTCATCCCTCAGAATAAACGATAGAGAGGAATCACATAATGCTTTTACTCTCAGATGCTTTATGTGCTGCACAGACACCTATGTCCCTAGTCTAGAAGACAAACATTTGGTCTAATACCACATCAGTAAGGGTGAGAAAGGGTCATCTGCTCGCTTCTAGAGGTGTCCTGATTATGGTAAGCTGTGACATTTCACTAAGTTCTATGCAGACATCAGTCTCACTTGGCAAATAAACTGATGCTTCTTCCAGAAGCTAACAAGGTCTAACATATCTTGACAAGGAACCTGAGCTATTCCTTAGTTTGCAGCACCATCTCTCCCAGAGTGCAGCATTCAGACTGCAGCTGTAGCTTACGACAAATCCTACCTCCTACTAGTGATCTAAATTTGTCATGAATTCTTTTGCAAGAATGAAATCAGAACTATTAACAGAAATGCATTACTCAAAAAACTAAAGGTGCTAGAGAAAAACAAAAAAGTAGATGCTACAGAACAACTAATGAATTTTTTCTTCCAGTAAATTTAAGGTAAAAATTCCATTTGGTTTAAATGACAAATCCAAGCATAAGACAGAAAAGATAAGTCTTGGATTTAATGTCCTATACTTACTGGCTCTGCTGCAGTATTTGATTCTAATCTTTTGTAAACATTTAGGGAACATTTGTATTTCATAATATGCCTGCAGAGAGAAGTTTAGTTTCAGGATTTATGTTAAGAGAGAGAATGGCATGGGTTAAAATTTCCCTTACCCAGAGGAATGAATTGACTTTCTTAATGCTCCACGGACCAAGTTTAAAAGTTAAGAAAAAAGTCATCTTTCTTTATTAGGACCTCATATTTTCTAATCTGACAACAATATCTTCAATATAAGGCTTTGTATCCATTTGTCCCTTCTGTTACACCTCACAGTTCAGTTGGACTGTCTGCTGGGTATGTGGATACCTCACACAGAGATAAAAAGAATCATCCTGAAAGACCATGTACCCAATGAGTTTGTAGGTAAGGAGCTTAAATTACAAGCATTAAAGATGTTTATTGGATGAGGTATCAATGCACTTCTCTATTACTGTGTGGAAATACACCTTTAAGCCTTTGATCTGTCCATATGGGATGCTGCATGAACACACAACAAATTGAGATTCTGACATAAAGAAATCACATTTAAGATGGATGTAGACAGTTTTGGATAAACATGAAGAAAGAGTGGGAAAACAGCAGTTGGGCAGAGAGGATAGCGTCACATCACTTAATGGTACTTGTGAAAGCCTCACTCTTACAATACGTTTTAGATATTTTTCTTATGAAGTATGATTATGTAAATATTTATAAAGGGAGAAAGCACAACTGTGATAAAATTCTTAATCCTATTTTAGTGTCAAATATAAATCTTTGAATGAGTAGACAAGGCCGTATGATAAAAACCAAAAGAATAGACTATCCAACTGTGCTCTGCGGGACAGCTAAGATCTGTACTCACAGGCACTGCAATTTGTTTGGTAGATGACTTTCATCCATAATTGAAAAAGCCCTTTCAGTCAAAAGGCTTTACAGATTTTTAGTATTTTTTCAGCTTTTACTAAAGCAATTTCTAAAACAGCTTAATACTGATCCAAAATGCTAACACACACCCCACACACCTCCCCCCATTTCATAGTCATTTACTTTCCTTATTAGTCTAACAGTACATGTATTGAATATTGACAGAGTGTGAATAAAATTGAATCTTTTCAAGTGAATGGATTGGTTTTGTCAATCAAAACATAGTATCAGCCTACTGTGTCTCACTCTGAAGACAACAATAAGTATTCTCACAAAACACGTTTTATGTACATAAACATGACTGTGCTATCCAATTTGGATGTGTATGTGGATTCCAAACTCATTTCTATGTGACATTTGTTTTTATTCCTAGTTAAAGCCATGGTTCTTAGTGTGCAGTGCACTGTTATTATAACAGATGGCTTATTTCAATTCATAATGACTGAGAAAAATAATAGTGAATCATGTAAGCAAGAACAAGCACTTCACTTTCTCTACGAGTTACTCAGCGCCTGCCAACTTGAAAAACAGATGAGGGCTCTGGCTCTGGCTCCTTGTTAGAAATGCAAGGAAGCTGCTCTCAGGTTTGACTACAACAGTATATCCAACTTAGGGAGAGCAAAGCCAGCAAGACATAAGGCCTAAAAAAGCTTCCATTTGGGCAATCAGAGGTTTCTTTCTTAGCAATAAAAGGAAGAACGTAAATCCCTGGTATTGGAAGGCAAGTGAAGGCAAAAACAATCCCTGCTGTTATTTCAGGATACAGTTGTACCCAGGCTCCTCACTCCATCCATCTCACTCAAAGGAAAGATACTTCCATCTCTTTCAAAAAAAGAAGATTGGAGCTAAAGCCATACTATCATAGTTCATCCCTGAGTGATGTGACTTCTTCCTGAAGTGACACAGTTGTTCAAAACCTGTTACTTTTAAAATGTAGAGTCCATTTTGAGAACTTAATAGTGGAAAGTCCAAGCTTGATCGGATTGCTGACAGTTTGTATGCCACACAGTAAATCCACTGAACGAAAAGTTAGCCATCTCAACACTCCAGTAAGTATACAAAATTTTGCTTATTGTGACACATCTTGTACTCACTCAAAGCCTCCAGCATTATCTCCATTGCTTCTTTCTTAAGTCTTTACATCCTTCTCTCTGTTCATAAGAGTCCTGAAAAAAAATATGTGTCCTGAACTGGAGACACAGACTTTTACCACATGACTGTTTTTAAATCATGGTATAAACACAGGGTGATGTATATAAACACAGGGTGATCATACAGAGACCTCCTCTAAGGCAGCACCAAGATGATGAAGACATTTTATGGATTGAGAAAACAGTTGATAAATTAATAGAAACAGACCTTTGTCAGGTTTTTTCTTGCAATGCTCAAATTTGGCCAAATCATATGGAATTCCACAGGCCTCTTCTTAGTTACACATATTCTTTTTCCCTACTTTTTATTTATTCCCAAGCCACAAATATTGCCACATAACCTTCTAACCGGTATTGTTCATGAATTGCCTCAGAGTGTAGACAAAACAGTCAATGTTAAAGCAAACATAGACCTATTATTGGCTTTTCTCTTCCAAGAGCAGATAAGCTGGAACCAGCTGAGAGTATAGGCAAGCTGGTTAGAGTAAGCAGCAAGCATTTTTCCCCAATAGCTTTTAAAAGAATAACAAAAATGAATCACCAGTCTCTCAGATGACGTGAAAGTCTCTGTAAAGAGCAATTATTTTGACCTGACTCAGACAGAAGAAAAGAGATGTCTAAATATAAATTTCTAATGCCTTCTGGATATGTCTATACACTTGCTCTGCCTGTCTGGAAGGTCTGCTTGCACGCATGTGTCTCCAATAGCATTGTCACAGCCACTTGCACACCTGAACAGCTTCTACAGAAAATGAGGACACTATCCCCCCTCATGACGAATAATAGCATTGTTCACAGAGAAAAGCAAAGCAGCAGGAATAAGGACATAGAAAAGCCTTGAAATATTTGCCATGAATATGCTCCATGTTAAACATGGTCCATTTCCACATTTCTAAATGAAAGCACATTTCAGTTTTGAAAAGATATTTTTCATTCAAAAATGACATAAACTGAAAACAGTAAATGAAAACACAAGCAGCTGAAAAGCAAGCAAGCAATTGCTTTGTTAGAGAAATGGTTATTTTTGTGGCTGTTTCTCTGCTTTAATAATACACTAGGAACCTTTCCTTTTCAGTTCAATGTACACTGTCTGCGAATTGCTAAACTGAAAAATGCATGACTCTTTAGCTCTTCTGTCTTCGCCTTGTTGGTTTCTGCTAAACATCATCCTTTTTTCTTGTCAGTGGCTACAGTAAGCATGTCTGAATGGCATGTACAGATGTGATGGATGAGTTTAAATCACATCTGAAGTTTGTTTCTAGTTCGTTCTGCTTAGGAAAAATATGGCAATGCTATCAGACCAGATTCTGAGCAACCATTACCCACACACTTGGAAAAGGTACCTAAGAACCTGCAGGCACAAGTAGTTCATTCTTCTCACTAAAAAGGTATCTGTGCTACATATCCCATTGTGTATTTATGAAGTGTGTGGGTAATGATGGATAGGAATCTGTTGTAGCAACAGTCTGGTTTATCTCATTTTCTATGGTCTGCTTCTGTTGTCTGAATACTGCACCTTTTATTGCTTCACTAGACACATTATAATGTCATTCTTTTCACACACACAAAGTCAGCAGCAGCTGACTTTAAGAACATAGCTTACATACACATATGCATTGGAAATTGAAAGTGCTTTATAAATTGCAAGCCTTTGTGTTGTAAATTTAATGTTACACACAGTCAGGAAGTAAACCTTCCTATAATCAGGAAGTAAACTTACATCAAAAAACACCTGCACGTATATACTTCAACATCCCAGAGTGATGAGAGAGCTGGTGGATGAGATTGCTGAACTGCTCTCTATAATTTATCAGAAGTCGTGGATCACAGGTGAGGTCCCAGATGATTGGAGATGTGACCCCCATTTACAAGAAGGGTCGGAAGGATGATCCAGGTAACTATAGACCTGTTAGCCTCACCTCAGTTCAGGGCAAAGTTATGGAATAGTTAGTGCTGAGTGCTATCATGCAACAAATGAGTGATGGCCAAGAGATTAAGCCCAGTCAACATGGGTTTAGGCGGGGTTGGTCTTGCCTGACTAACCTGATCACTTTTTAAGATCAAGTGACTAGACTGGTTGATGAGAGGAAGGCTGTGGACGTGGTTTACCTATATCTCAGTAAGGCATTGGACATGATCGCCCATGATATACTCCTAGCTAAGATGGCAGCACGGGGCTTTGACAGGAATATACTGTGCTGGGTCAGGAACTGGTTGGATGAACGAACCCAGAGAGTGGTGGTTAATGGTGTCACATCTAGTTGGCGACCCGTTACTAGTGGTGTCCCCCAAGGCTCAGTGTTGGGTCCGGTCCTGTTCAACATCTTCATTGATAATATTGATGATG
>VZRI01010266.1:46428-95856 GCA_013397515.1 Upupa epops
AGTATTGTGTTCAGTTCTGGGCCCCTCAGTTTAGGAAGCATGTCGAGGTGCTGGAATGAGTCCAGAGAAGAGCAACTAGTTTGGTAAAGGGCCTGGAAGGTAAGCCCTTTGTGGAGAGGCTGATGGAGCTGGGTCTGTTTAGCCTGGAAAAGAGGAGGCTCAGAGGTGACCTTATCTCTGTCTATAACTACCTAAAAGGTGGTTATGGTCAGGCAGGGGTCGGTCTTCTCTCCCAGGACACTGGAAACAGGACAAGGGGTCACAGTCTTAATCTCCATTGGGGGAGGTTTAGACTTGACCTTAGGAAGAGGTTTTTCACTGAAAGAGTGGTCATATTTTGGAACGGGCTGCCAACAGAGGTGGTTGGGTCACCGTCTCTAGAGGTGTTTAAGGTTAGGCTGGATGAAGTGCTGAGTGGCATGATCTAGATGTTAGATGTTAGGTTTACTTGGTTGGTTTTAGGTTGGACTGGATAATCTTTAAGGTCTTTTCCAGCCTCATCATTACTGTGATACTGTGATGGTAGGAGACAGTATAAAAAAATTGTGTATTTACTTGCCAGAGAACTCCATGCACATGGTATTCTTCTCTTTAAAGCACCTCCTGGTACAGTGCATCTTTTCTCTGACAAAGACTACAATACTATGGTTCTCTAAATTCATGGTTTTTACAGCTTTTTCTAGAAAGCCTTTCCTAGATAGCACTGACTTCACCTGTCTGACAACCGTCTCTGGAGAACAGGACAGCTCAAAATGCACACTGCACACATGTGCAAGGTTGAGCTCTCATTTGGGCTGAAATATATCAGGGACACAGCTGGAAAGCATTAGGTGTACAGGTGGAGTGTATGTTTAAGCTTTTCTTGGTCCTCAAAGAGTACAGTATCTGTCCTGAGACTCCTCTGCAACATTGATCCTAGCAGGGTTCACTGAGCTCTCAGGAAATTCAATAACCAGGAAGTTCATGCTTGAAATCCAGATCAGAACCAACAGGCTAAGACAATAAATAAAAGGAAAACAAATTGAAAGTTCTTTTTCAAATGTTGAAATTACTTCCTTACTTAGTGTGACCAGCTAATATCCTCAAGCTCTCTATATGCTCAATGAATCAGGCTGTCCTTTGAGGCATTCATGAAAATGACTGATAGGGCTACACTAGTAACTCTTCTTCTGCATGGGAAAATGTGCCAAGGAAATGTCATGTTCCACATGTGACAGACAAAGGGTGAGTTATCTGCTTCTTATGATAACTTAAGGGACAAGAAGCTGAGAAGCAGAAAAGGTGCATGGTCTCACGGTCCTCAGGACTGTTCCCTTGATTCTTGAGGAGTACTTTTCTCCCTTGGTCAGAGTGACAACACAGGGAGCCTGAGAAGTCTGACTGACCTTGTCAGCTAAATGACAAAATCAGAGTGAAGCCAAGCCTTAATTTTTTTCTCTACTTTATTCTACCATGCAGTAGGTAACAGTATGAGACTCTGTACATTATGCAAAATTAAATACCACCAGTTGCATTGGCGCTTGCTTTCTGCAAATATGAGGAATTTTATATCCATTTAAAAAAATTGAAAAAACTAAAATGTGTGTCTTGTGAAAAAGACATAAAACATAGTTGAAAGTCATCTCCAGCAGAACAGAACAAGTGCTCACAGGGATCTTGGATTTTAGAACTCACTTATTCGCCTGATAATTAAAGAGGATGTATGTGTGTAAGGACACACAGTACTTTTTGGAACTCTGTTCGGGATATAAAATGTCCATATTCTCAATTTTATGTTCAAAATTTAGTAAAGATTCTTGATTTACTTACTAATTCTTGATGTACTTCCAATATACTTTTCTCCTATCTCTGCATTCAGAACTTGTACAGGCTTGGTTAGCAGCATTTAGTGCATTTGTAATGTGGATTTTCATGTGCTAAATCTAGAATATGAAAGGCTCTGTGACAGCCTTATAGCATCATATACACGGATCTTTGTTTGCTAAATGCCACGTTCATCTCAAAGTCTTCTTTCTGTACATAGATTATATCTTGTCTTTGGCAAGATTCTGAAAAATAAAATAAATTATAGTGATGCGTAAAAATGAGAAGAAATTGCAAGCCTGGCAATTCGTTTTGATCCTGTGAAGTCCTAGCTTCTTTATCATTCATGCAAAACCACTCTGAATTTATTGTGCAAGGATTGCACCATGTGAAATATAACTGATTATGTCATTTTCACTATAAGCACATTATTACACTTAAGCAAAAACCTTCAGCTGAGATATCACACTTGTTTGTAGGGACTTCTAAGCATCCTAATACCCTCCTTTCCCAAACTGAGTTAAAAATAAGTTTTTGGAAACTGGAACTAACATGTAGAACTGCAAAAAAAAAAAGGTAAAATAATGTTACTGGAAATATATGGAAGTGATATTAACTGACTCAGACATTTACCAGGTACAGAACAGAGTGAAAAGTTAAAGGGAGTTATGTCAATATTGTCTAAAACATTTGTCCAAAACAAAATCATGCTTAATCTTTAATTTCGAGAAGCCTTGAACAGTGGATTTCAGCTGCCACAGTAGTATGCACAAAAAAAGTTGGGGTGGTTCATGGAACTTTATCAGACATACATATTGATCATACAATCAATCATAGAATCATAGAATCATCAGGGATAGGAAGGGACCTCGAAAGATCATCCAGTCCAATCCCCCTGCCACAGCAGCACACCTCGACCAGGTCCAGGCGGGTTTAAAACATCTCCTGAAAAGGAGATTCCACAAACCCACTGGGCAGCCACCCCCCAGCACCCTATCTCCCTCCCTGAGAAGAAGTTATAGAAATGGTCAGGGTTGGAAGGGACCACAGGATCATCTGGTTCCAACCTCTCTGCTGTGGGCAGGGACCCCCCACCCTAGAGCAGGCTGGCCAGAGCCTCATCCAGCCTGGCCTTAAACACCTCCAGGAATGGGGTCCCAACCACCTCCCTGGGCAACCCATTCCAGGCTCTCACCACTCTCTCTTCGTCTTCACATCAAGCCTAAATCTCCCCATCTCCAACTTTGTTCCATTCCCCCTAGTCCTGTTGCTATCTGAGATCCTAAAAAGCCCATCCCCAGCTTTTTTGTGGCCCCCTTCAGACACGGGAAGGCCACAATAAGGTCACCTGGGAGCCCCAACTCTTTCAATCTGGCCCTCCTCATAGGAGATGTGCTCCAGCCCTTTGCTCATCCTTGTGGCCCTCCTCTGGACTCTCTCCAGCACGTCCAAGCCCTTCTTGTAATAAGGGCTCCAGAACTGGATGCAGTACTCCATGTGGGGTCTCACCAGAGCGGAGTAGAGGGGGAGAATCACCTCCCTCGACATGATGGCCACACTTCTCCAGATGCAGCCCAGGATCTGGTTTGCTCTCTGGGCTGCAAGTGCACACTGCTGGCTCATGTTGAGCTTTTCTTCCACAGTTCTGTATTCATCCATTTAGAAAAGGTATGATATACCTTGCAGTAAAAATGACGTATAATAATTAAATATGGATTAGAATCTTATTCTTCAGCTTGTGGTGTGATTCAACAAATAAACCAAATGTCAAGTATATCAGGAAAAAATCACAAGTACTCTGGGATCACAACAAAAAGAAAGGGTGATATTTATCAATTAAAGGTCATTGTTGTTTGCCAGGTACTCACCTCCAGTTGTTATCTCTGTCTGGCAAAAGCTCTTAATTTTGCCATTTGCGTTTAATTGTTTACAGGAACAACAATATAACATAATGAGAACTGCCAAGGTTGCTCTGCTTGTCAGGATAATGAAGTTTGCACAGCCCAAAACAAAGATGTGAGAGCCAGAGATTAAGCATAATCAAGTAAAGACCCCTAGCACAGGTGAGCTCTGCAAATAAACCTGACTAATCAGATTTCCTGATTCTCTTCCACATACATTGCAAAACCAACAGTTCTGGTGAATCCCAAGCACTGCGCCTCAATGTACAGGCACAGGGCTGTATCTGTCTGTAACTACAGAATTTAAGAAACTCCAATGAGTTCAATAAGGTTCCTCTTTTAAAATGCAATGTTCATCTCTTTCTTGCACACATGGTCCTGAGACAACATGGGGCAATTCTGTTGTACTTGGTTTATTTCCTTCCGACTTCTGACAACGGAAATGCAATACACATTGGAGTACCCTCATTGTTAAGCACTTTGCCAAAATATGCTAGGCAAAGAGGCTGCTATTTTCCCCAGCTGAAGTAATACACACCAGAAAACCCATTTCTTTGCCAAAGAATGCTTTCTATACAAGAAAAATGTTGATGCTATGGATAAAAATTACTCTATAGAGAAATGCTTCACAGGGCAGGGCTGTTGCATGGGGACAGATCAAAATCAGAGAGCACTCAAGGACTTATTTCAGCCCTTGAACACGTTTCGTGTTTGCATGGAACATCTATCTCCTGTGCTCCATGAAAAAAATGAAAAAGCAATTAAAACCTGGCTGCTGTGCCAGCTACTACAGCACTCACCAAAGGGGAGTGACCTGTCAGACAGACAGTTCACTGCAGCTGGCAACGTATGCCTTCCAAAGGCACCCTAAGGTATCATTTCAGCAGGAAGGGAAGAAAATATTCCTGCCATTGAGGGCACACAGTTGAGCTATAACTCTGCTGCAAGGAACTTATGTTTCAGGATTCCCTCTCCAGCATCTTTATCTCTTTGATGCAGAAGTTAATTCCACTTTCTGCCTTTGCAATGACAAAGCTGATGAGGTCGTGCTTGGAAGCTGGTGTTGCTGCAAGAGGCAGAGACTCTTGGTTTCAGAACCATAAATTCCTGTCTTCCCTTACAAAGCTTCTACCCTCCAGCAGGTAGAAAGTCCACAAGATGCCTGCAGGTACTTATGCATACATTTCTGAAGAGACCTTTTATTCCCACTGTATCTTTCTACAGACTCTATTCCTTCCTACTTACACTGTGATATAAAGCTTTGCCCTTTAGGAAAAAAATAATAAAGCAAAAATTTATGCAATCCATGGTAAACTAAGTCTTAAGGGTTCTTGAGGATGAAGTTTGATCATAAGAAGATTAATAAGGCTTAATCTGACATATTGAAAGAACCACATGGGATCCCAAACTTTGTTATCTTTATCAGACAAGAAAATTGCATCTAACTAGAAATTAATTTTCAATCTCTAGGATCGCTTATATACTACTATATAAGAAAGGTCTGAGGGATACAAGGTATTGGTCACATGCATCCTGTCTTTCAAACTATACTTCCCATAGTAAAATTGTCACCTACTTTTACTGCCCATACAGCTAACCCCTTTTGATTAAATGCCAGAAAAATATGTTAATAGCACATTATGGTTTCCAAGTTCCATCCCCCTTTAGTCAAATTTCTATTCTCTTCACTTCAGAAAAGTGCTGCAATAATATTCACACAAAAATGGTACAAAAGGGAACAATCAGTTCAACATTTGACTAGCTTGACTAGCGCTCATTCACAAGAGGCAAACCCTTGACAAGGGTTATAGGCTGAAAGATAGTGCTTATACTACAGCACAAATCCAACTGGACCAGTTAAAGTAAATACTAGCATTTAAAAATAATTGTCTAGGAAACTGAGTGAATAGTCATACTGGCATCTGCCATTACCAGTCAGGATTGCAGATAGCCTAGTTAGTTAAAAGGCAAAACATGGATGCGATGCTTGTTCCCTGGTGCTTACTGATGTGCTTTTGTTAATCTATGTATGGGCTGATAGCACCACACCTTATTCATAGCTTAACCTTGAATGAGAGAAAAATTTGCTCATGATAAAATGCTGATTAATTTTAATTATGCTCTAAGACCCTTAACATACAGAAAACAAGTATTTCTTTATTTGTCAATGACTGCATAAAGAGGCTTCTTATATTCTGCAGAGAAGTATTTGCTTATACCTATGCAAAACAGAAATTTCAGGAAAAACTACATACATTTCATTATGTGCTCCAATATCTCATACCAGGGAGCCACTTACAACCTTGTGACACAGAGAAGAAATAAAGAAAACAATGAAAAAAGAGATCATAGGTAAGAGGATCCACATGTGGATATTACTTAAAAACTAGCACACATTCTACCATTTATATTAACCACATTTTATTCACATAACCTCCTTTTAAATATTCATCTCTAAAACCATTTGTAAGCTTTCAATTGAGTCATTTTCTTGGCAAGTTCACAATGTTACACCATGGCTCGATCATCTGAATGATTTACGAAGATGTTTAATGGAATAAACATCCCCACAAATTGTAACCTGAAATAAATGCAAAATGGAAATAATCAAACTGTTATTACCCAACAAATAATCCTCCAGAGTTAGCCACCCTAAATTGATTGGGAAATATTTAGGATTTTCCAAATGTACTCGTTTATGCATGCCTGGTTTAACTTATAATGCATTTCAGAACTGTATTTGTCATGTGTTTGTTATATAAAAATTGCATTTACCGTAATGTGAACCGCTCATCACTGGCATAACATCTCTTCCTGATAATTACTGCTAAGGAAACCAAAACATATTAAAACCAGTCACTTTCTTGAGAAGCAAATATTGTTTTGCACACAAGTGGCATTTACATGTTTACCTGCTTAAGAATTTCCAAATTAGTTTTAACATTGGAAGAAAAATTGGGATTTCTACTGCACTGCACAAGGAAAAATGTCAGTTATACAAATGTTTGTGAACAAAGAAAAAATGAGATGCTCAAAATTATCTGTATTTCCCAAAACTGTTTAATGAATTGGAGTGTGTGTGGTGTGTAAAAATGTCTTTGCTTTTCTGGTTAACTGGTGTCATCTCAAGCTGCGGTGATCATCTCACGGCTGTAGTAACTGCTGAGCAGCGAAGGACACACAATGTCAGACAGTACCACTTTACCATTCTCTGCAGAGTGGTACATTGGCTTATAGAAAACAAATGACTTCCTCACACAGTCATACGTGGCAGTCAAAAGGTGTGTGTAAGAAATTCTCTACTCATTGAAAGGACTGCCTGGAGCCAAAGTCCCTGTTCTGAGGGGAAATGAGAGGCTGTGGACTGCTCTGCTTGTACGGTGAAGTCACTCAACTGTACAAGAGAATTTTTGCAGCAGACAGATTCACAATCTCTGTTTTGGGGCAGGATGGTACCTTGTTCTGGTTTGGAGCCATGGGTAAATCCACATTAAATCGGAAATATGTAGGAAAAGAAGCTGCACAGGTCACTTTTACTGAGAGCAAGTGATGTTGCTCCTGTCCTTTTTCCAAGATGAATAAGGAATAGCTGCTTCTGAAATCTGATGGCTCTTGTAGCTTTCTTTTTTCTTATAAGGATTTTGCATTTCAGACTGTATATTAAAGAGTAGCTTCTTGAATTTGCATGAAGTATCACAGTGGTATTTCAAATGTTGTCTAAATCACAGCAATATCTTAAATCCCTATAATCAGTAGCCTGAGCATAATAAATAATACAGGAAATTATCCAAGACTATCAAAAGAGTGATGAAATGTATCTGGCTGTTCAAACATGATTCTGTCCTTAGTGTTTTAATAATAAAATAATTATGTACACAGAGAAAGACGTCTATACAGCTGTGTACATTACACAGTGCCAAACAGCCTTAAGAAATAAGATTATAAGAAAAATCAACAAATGTCAGTATTTCCCACTCTGAGAATTAAATTCTGTAACATTTAAAGTTAGAGTAAATTTTTTGGCCGATACTAATAGGATCAGACTTTAGGATAAGTGAAGATTTGTGTGATTCACTGCACACTCTTACATGACAGGACAGGGTTGCTTATCTCTTTATCCTGTAAATCCCAGGGTGTCAGTGTTCGTTTCTAAGGTAAATGTGAACCGTCTTTCTCTCTATCTGCCAATGTATACAGATAGTCCCTTTCCTTAATTCTCTGACATGGGGTCAGGGAAGTAGTGTCAATCTCAAAAGCACAGATTAAGAGATTCTAGAGGATGTTAAGAGACCTAACCCCTCTTTGTAGGTCTTTGCCTACAAAGCTGACATCAGGTGAGTAAGTACACGTGTGCAGAGATCTGGGTGTGGCCCTCCCAGCCCTAAGGCTTCCTCAGTATAACATCCTGCCTTCCTCCTATTCGTTAGCTGCCACCCCAATAATACAGAGGGATGCAAAGATCACGAGGATTTTGTACAAGTGGGAGGATGCTTCCAGACTGCCAAGTCACTAATAAGTGGCCAATAAGTGGTGAGGCACTGGGAAAGGGTGCCCAGAGAAGGAAATGTTTGCCCACAGAAATTGTGGATACCCTCTCCCTGGAAGTGTTCAAGGCCAGGTTGGATGGGGCTCTGGTCAACCTGATCTAGTGAGAGGTGTCCCTGCCCACGGCAGGGGGTTTGAACTAGAATACTTCTGAGGTGGCTTCCAATCTAAGCCATTCTGTGAATCTATGAATTCCTTTTAACAGCAAAATTAATCATTTTCTTCTAATTAGTCTTAAGGTACCCAGCTCATTGACAAGTGCACAACTATACACTATCTGATATTCCCTGTCCCATGGTGGCAGCATCCTAGAAACATAATTATAAGTATGTGTATCTGTGGAAATCAATTCAAAGTAAGTTTCAGCAGGTTGAGGGAGGTGATTCTCCCCCTCTACTCCACCCTGGTGAGACCTCACCTGGACTACTGTATCCAGTTCTGGAGCCTTGAAAGATGTGGATGTCCTGGAGCGAGTCCAAAGGAGGGTCACGAGGATGATCAGAGGGCTGGAGCACCTCTCCTATGAGACCAGACTGAGAGAGTTGGGGCTGTTCAGTCTGGAGAAGAGGAAGCTCTGAGGTGGCCTTATTGTGGCCTTCCAGTTTCTGAAGTGGCTACAAAAAAAGCTGTGAGGGGCTTTTTGGGATATCAGGGATATCAGGAGGGGGCTGCCCGGGTGTTTTGTGGAGTCTTCTTTTCTGGAGACTTTTGAAACCTGCCTGGACCTGGTCTGGGTGATCCTGCTGTGGCAGGGGGATTGGACTGGATGATCTTTCAAGGTCCCTTCCAATCCCTGATGATTCTATGATTTTATGATTCTTTAAGCTTTTTCATGAAATATGGAGACAAATTTTCTACAGGTTTAAAAACCACTTCCACAGTGTAAAAAACCCTGCCACATTTGGTAGAACTTTGTAGCCCTGTTAAAATACAATATAATCTATGCACTTTTGGAAAAAATCCTTCCCTAACATTTTTCTAAGCAAGGCAAAGTAATGATTCAGCCAAAAAGAGCTTTTCTCAAAGTGAGAGTAATAAAACAACGATATTAAGTCCCTTTCACCTTTATTTTTTTAAGTCTACTAAAACATATGAACCTTCCAAGTCTTTCACATTCAACATTTTTTCAGCAAAGGTTTCATGTAGCATTGTAGAAAAATATTAGAGCAGAAAAGGAATGAAGTATGGCACAACTGTCACCAGAAAGCTCCCCAAATCCTGCAGTTTTAGGAAGTATTTAATAAATTCTTGTACTGGATAAATGAGTAGAGAATGTAGAGACTATTTCTGGATTAATCTTCCATTGAGAATTAACCCAGACTGATCTCTCATTGAAGTGTTTTGGTTCAGCTTTCCCCCTGAGCCTCCTGTAAGACTAATGTGTGAGTACAGCATATTAGCTTATTTAGCTTCACAACAGTCATCCATGGTGGCAAATTATTAATATTTATAGAGGAACTGCAGTAACAGGAGGCCCTGTGCTGGATTAGCTATCTAGGAAACCATTTCTAAATCTGGGACAAGTGGAGATATGTACAAATTAATACACAATTTTTGAGTGTCCAGAGAGCCAAGGCTGGAAGCCAGTGGCAGAAGCCTTATAATTTCTGGCCACATAGTTGAAAACTGCCCGTTTTGGGACCTCTCATAAAGTGCACTGAGATTGTACATCTTTCCAGAGCACCTCCATAGCATGAGCTGACCACAGCAACACAGTCCTGTTCTTGCCATATATATTAGTTTTGTCAGGCTTGGTGTCAGTTTGCCTTAGCTCATGCTTAGGCCAAAGCCCCTTTCTTTGCCAGGTGTACTTACCCATACCATTTCATTTGCTTTGTGCACTGAAATGAACCACTGAGCACAGCAGTTGTCAGAGTGCTCCTGATTCCACCGAAGATTACAGATAGGAGTAACACCATGTGAAATGCTGTGATACACAGCAGTTTGAACATGGGAAATATCTCACAAGTCTCTCTGGCCATAGGGCATCAGCAGTAGAGCATCACCCATCTACTTAATACACTTCATGTCAGCACTCCTGTATTTCCTCTGTAAAACTGTCAGTACATCACGTAGTATCTGCAATAAGGCTTTAACTCAGAGCATGGTGGGTCCTGTATCTCAGACGCTGTTGCAGCTTATTAGAGGCAGGCAAATTACTGGCCAGATTTCACCACCAAGGGAAACACCATGCATATACAGCTTCTCTTCGCTCCTTGGTTTCTGACTAAGGCCTCTCAGTCACATTCAGTGTAATGACCAATTTGCCATCAGAAATATGAAAAATGGATCACAGCTCTACACTTTGCTCGCCCTGGCTTCAGTGGGACTAAGTGAAAGAACTGATTCTGCAGTATTTAATTCAGACCCTGTGGTACAATGAAATGTGTTGCGAGCAAAGACCTAATTCTGTAGTCACTTGACCTAACTAATTGCATGAAGGGTCACAGCCAGATTAGTTTTAAAACCTAAATTCTTTTATTGCTTGAAAGCAATAAATCTAAAGCAGAAACCACTGTCTATTCTCCAGATATAGATTTATTTTCTGCTTTGCAATTCTCAGCAATCACTCCTGCAATGGTGAACTTTTCTAAATGTCAGTTATAAGGTTCACTGATTTCTTTGCTCATTTCCTAAAACTAATGTGTGCATGTGCTCTTTAGCTAATGCTGCTGAGCCACTCTCTAAGCAACAACTTTGGCCACACATCTGTCCGGTACTTTTATCTCCTGTTCTTCCCCTGCTGCCTTTCAAAGATTGACCCGTGACTACAGAAAATAAACTAATACATTTTACTGATAATTTAACATCTTATTAAAACTTCTAATAAATTTTAAAACAATTCTGTGCTTTCTTTCTCTTTTATTAAGTACATATGTGGATTTCACTTTCACTTTGTCATTTTCCTGTTTTTATCTCCTTTTACTTGTTCTGAAAAATCTTCTGGTTGTTTTCAGCGCTTTGTCCAATGGCATTTGCATGCACCAGTCTCTTCAAGCACAAATGCTGAAGAAGGAGCAAAAGAAAGGTTCTATATGCAGGGTCTCCACACTATAAAAAGACATCATAAATAAAGTAACTTCCTTCCTTCCTCTTTTCCTTTCACTGATAATGTGGACATTGTGGGAATAGAACTGATTTCTGACGGTTTTAGGAGTTTCATTCCAGTGACAGAAAGTGAACACAGCCTGGAAGTTTTGTGTTTCAAACATCTGGAGTTGCCAGTGTAAAAAACTTAAAAGTAAGCTAGATTTTTATCCATTTTACCCTGAGACTTCAATGAAATCACTTGTCTATTTTTCTGAAGAAAACTTTCATATGTATTACATTAGTGCTGTGAGTGCATTTAGTCCCTTCTTCTCCCTTTCTTGAACAGAAGAAACAAAATCAAAGGTGAGAAATTAAGTCATAGAAAGTGCCTGTTGTTCCCTTAGCCGGAAATTTTAAACAAAGCTAAGAAAAATACAAGCCAAAGCTGCATTGTAAGGAATGAATTGCAGAAGGTAATTTAGACAATCTCACAGGTATTCCCCAAGTGTGACTGGGAGCATCAAAATGTGTGACAACTAACATGCTTCTTCTTTGTATACGTTTTGTCACATTTCACAGAATCACAGAATCACAGTATGGCTTAGGTTGAAAGGGACCTCAGAGATCATCTAGCTCAAACCCCCTGGCCATGGACAGGGACACCTCTCACTAGACCAGGTTGCCCAGAGCCCCACCAACCTGGCCTTGAACACTTCCAGGGAGGGGGCATCCACAACGTCCCTGGGCAGCATGTTACAGTGCCCCAGCACCCTCACAGGGATGAATTTCTTCCTAAGATTTAGTCTAATTCTCCCCCTTTTTTAGTTTGAAGTCATTCTCCCTTGTCCTATCACTAAAGTCCCTTGTAAAAAATCCTTCTCCAGCTTTTCTGTAGCCCCCTTCAGGTACTGGAAGGCAGTGTTAAGGTCTCCCCAGAACCTTCTCTTCTCCAGGCTGCACAGCCCCAGTTCCCTCAGCCTGTCCTCACAGAAGAGGTGCTCCAGCACCATGCTTATAGCTCTCCTCTGGACATGCTCCAACAGTTTCATGTCCTTCGTTATTGGAGACTCCAGAACTGGACACAGTACTTCAGGTGAGGTCTCACAAGATCAGAGCAGAGGGGGAGCATCACCTCTCTTGACCTGTTGATTATGCTCTTTTTGATACAGCCCAGGATATAGAATCACAGAATAATACAGTTAGCCTTCTCACACACTGCAGGCTACTTGAGCTTCTCATCTACCTACAACCCCAAGTCCTCTTCAAGGCTGCTCTCAATCCATTCATCACACAGCATGTGTTTGTTCTCTTCTAATCCTAAACTGCCACTCTCACCTGTTGTGATGTGTAGTCACTTGTGTGAATAATCTCACACAAGCTCTGCAAGAGCTAGTGTAAACCTCTGTTTTTGTTATGGCACCTACTACGCCAGTAACTGGAGGATGTGATTCTGCTAAGCAACAGAGCAATTGCACAGAGGTGAACAGCACATACTCTGTGATCAATCCAAGTGCATGAGCAGAAATACAGTTTCTGCAATCAGGCTTTGAGCTTCTTAGCTATTAAGGTTTAGTAGCATGAAATTTAATTGTGCCCTTCCTGCTCATATCTGAAAATCTTAATCTTTTCTGACTTCCTCTACATATTATCAAATTTCTCTTTACTGATTTCACATTTCTTCCAAGTTCACATCTCTTCAGGCTCAATATATTGACACTACTGCCTTCTCTGCAGGCCTTCATCAACATGTTAGCCTCAATGACAGAAGAGAAGAACAAAGAGTCCATGCACTAAAGGAAGCCGTTCTGTGGTCTATGTTCAAAAAAGACCTTTGAAATTTCAATGAGCTGAAATTGCATGAAACAGCCTGCTCTCCTGAGGTCATCAGCAAGGTGAACTAGTCTCATCACAACACAATATAAATGCCAGTGTTTTATGTACAGCAATTCTGTTGTACGCTCTACTTTGCAGCAAGCAATTTGTCTACGAATGAAAGGTAAATGTTCACACTATAGCTTTTATATGATCATTCCTGTCTGAGGAATCTCACCAGCCAAATTGAGGTAAAGAAGGCCAATGTGAAGAGTAAAAATAAAGAAAAGAACAGAGAACATCACAATGTTGGGGATCGGAAGGAAACAAATCCCAAGCATACAAATGAAAACAAACTAGAAAACTGAAACCAAAAGACACATTTTGCTTGAAATCATTAAGCAGAATTGAAATAACTAAACCCTGGCATTAGTGAATTCTAACTAACATTAAAAGATTTTCAGGTGCTTTAATGGTACTGTGTTCTACGAGCAGTGCCCAGCCCACGAGAAAAATTGTTTAAGCACAATTTCATGTCCTGAAAGTGGTGAAGGCTGAAGGGAGAGGATCAGAGCTCTTCCATCACACAACCATGCTTCCTCCATACATTCTATCTGCTCCAGAGGTCTGTTACTCTATCTCAAACTGAAGATAATGTGTGTTAAACAGTCACACAGGAAACATTTTCCTGCTGGCAAGTCTTTGCACCTTTTTAAACAAGCATTTTTTTAGTGCACACCTCACATGGCAATCATTCCCCTGGCTTAGCTGTGCAGCTCATTAAGATGAAATGCAGGAGCTCCATTTTCACTGTGTTAGGTTCAGGATTTTGATATATAATCTTGTTTGAAGTACCCACAATCCTAGAGTATTCAGTTCCCCATCTATTTTAAGGATTAAAAACATGACCATGCTTCCTACACTGCTTGTAAAACTAAAACCAGACAATTTCTAGATGTGAATAACTATTTTTGTAATACATTTAGTACATTTAAACAAATATCGTAAAGAAGAAATCTGCTGTCCTTGTAGCACTGTGACTCTCTGCAAGCTTTAGGCTTCTAGACTTACAGTATTGTAAATTTTGTCTTTTAACAAAATTTGTTACTTTTCTAATTTTTCTGAGCCACAGGAACACTGCAATAAGACAATTAGAGATATTCACACTCGACAACTTAATTAGTCTAGATGCAATTTTATGAACAGATTCAAATCTTTGACCACTTAATGATGATGGAGCATTTCAAGCCACTTCCCATTAGTGGAGAAGGACCCTCGGAGCAAATTGAGCTTACCTCATTGAGCACTCACCCTCCCAGGGCACAGACTGCACACAGCTGAGGCTGATCTAATGCAGATCTTAGTCATTTCAGCGTCACGCATTCAGAAACCATCTCTGAAGATTCATGAATGGCAAAAAGGCAGCGTGTATAAAGTGCTTCTTGGGAAACACTGTCTCCTCTGCGTACAGGAAAGTGAATGAGGTACTACAAGGGCAAGTGTAGAGTCCTGCATCTGGGCAAGAACAACCCCAGGTACTAGTACAGGTTGGGGACTGACCTGTTGGAGAGCAGTGTAGGACAAAGGGACCTGGGAAGCAGGGTGATTATGAGCCAGTAATGTGCTCTTATGGCCAATAGGGCCAACAGCATCCCAGGGGGGCAGATCAGAAGGGGTGTGGTTAGCAGATTGAGGGAGGTTCTTCTCCCCCTCTACTCTGCACTAATGAGGCCACATCTGGAGAATTGTGTCCAGTTCTGGGCCCCTCAGTTCAAGAAGGACACATAGCTGCTGGAGGGTGTCCAGCATAGAGCAATGAAGATGATGAAGGAAGTAGAATACCTCCCTTATGAGGAAAGGCTAAGGGAGCTGGGTCTTTTTAGCTTGGAGAAGAGGAGGCTGAGGGGTGACTTCATTCATGTCTATAAATATGTGAGGGGTGGGTGTCAGGAGGATGGAGCCAGGCTCTTCTCAAGGTCATCTGGTGACAGGACAATGGGCTATGGGTGGAAGCTGGAACACAGGAGGTTCCATATAAATATCAGAAGGAACTTCTTCACAGTGAGGGTGATGGACCATTGGAAAAGGCTGCCCAGGGGGGTTGTGGAGTCTCCTTCTCTGGAGACATTCAAGACCTGCCTGGATGTGTTCCTGTGTGATCACTTCTGATCCCTAATGATTCTATATCTCTACATGAGTTTATTTTTTAACTGAAAGGTTTGGGCACCAGTCGCAGCCAGAGAACTGGATTTAAAAAAAAAAAAAGAAGAATAATGGTTATGCTGATTTCTGAATTCAACATCTTATTACCTCTATGTAGAGATAACTGCAGGATACTTCCTTTTGGGACCTTATCCCATATCTTCTTGTAGGATGCCTTATTGGTGTTGATCAGGCAGACTTTTGTCTTGTTCTTACTTAGAGCGCAGCACGGTCAGCCAAAGAGACCTTCTCTTAAGATGCTATCTGTAAGGTACTGCTTATGAATCCATGAACTGTCCCTTTCACAGTTATTTGTGCAAGGAAAAGCAGAGACTCCAGGTGTAGGCAAACAAAAGAACCATGGGGTAAGTCTTCATAGAAATAATCCAACATATTTTGGTCTTCTTTCGTAACAGTATTCATAGGTGACACTGCCTTATTTGGATTTTTTACTACCACTTGATTTCATTTGTTACTTTCCCTTGTTATTGAATGAGATTGTCATCTTAGCTGCACTACCAAAGGATCAGTGCTGCAGTGACACAGCAATGCAGAACTGAGAAACATGAGGCCAAGGTTCACACATCCCATATTGAAAGTCTGCAGATCAGCTCTTGCAGAACGGATCTATGTGGCTGATTCTGAATAATAGCCAAATGCAGTCTGATCACACAAACCAAACAGTTTTTACAGCTCTATTTAAAAATGTCTTTCCTGAATTCTGTCATTAACTATTCAATTATGAATTTTCTGAGCTATAACTTGGGCACAATGTGTGTAGAATAGGGCAGAGTCAGATTTACAGGAGAGAAGCAGGCCTTTGGATAAATAAAACTGTGGGGCAAAGCTACTGAATATAATACCTATCCAGACATTAAGGCCGCTTTACAGTGGTTCCTTTGAGCTGCCTTAAAACAGCTGTTTGCATTGCCACCTGCTTATTTGCTCAAGGCTTTCACATAAGGAAAACAAGAGCAGACAATCCTCCTTATTTAGCTAGATTTCTCACTCTTTGCAACATAACAGCTTGTGTTCTTATCACCAGAACAACTTTCCTCGTGCTTTTCATGGTATTCTATACTACAAGATATAAATCAGTATCTCTGGGTTTTGCTCATTAATAAATAGCTCACTGCTTCATCACCAACAGACAGTCAACAAATAAGGAACAGCATGGATTCTGGGAAATCTATCAACCTAAAGAGGGCAATCCCTCTCTTTTCCAACGTACCTGGGCTGCACTAACTTCCCATGAATCAATAAATACCGAAAGAAGAAAATGCAATAATAAGGAGAAGCAACTATTTTGCAAATTTGAGCTATTTATCAATATGAACTCCTCATCTCCTGCAAGACACATATCATGGTTGCGAAGCCAAACTTTTCATAAAAGTCACATTTTCCAGTTCTGCAGTGCAGTACCACTGAAGAAGAGGACTGATGAGTGCAAGCAGGCAAGTTCTGCTAAACTTTTCAGTATTGTTATACTTCATCATATTCTCATAGAGAAGTAATTTACAAGTGACATGCACACACAAATGACTTCCATTAATACTTGAAAACAATCTCAAAGCACACAGCCTGTTCCACAGCAGTGACACACATTAACCAAAACCAGTTGTTAAAAAGATTTTCCCATTTAGATTTTCTTCTGGGGAAAGAAAAAAAACCTATTTGTAAACTGATGACTACCTGACATCCAGTTCTAGCTCTGCTATTTGCTTTTGAACATCTGGATGCTATAAACATACATAGTGCCAGGCTGAAGTGTTGTGGGAGTTTGTTAAAGTACAAGATATAAGAGTGATATAAACTATTACAGGGAATTTTGTCTCCCTTTACAGAATAGCTATGACATAAATATATCAAGAAGAACTAAGAATTCTATCTGGGTAAAAGACACAAAGATTTTAAACTTTTCATTTATTTCAAGGTTCCACTAGAAATATGCTGAATTGACTGGTTTCTAGGTTTTCATAGCTTTAATATGTTTATTGATCTGTCATAGACCTAAAAAAGCAAGCTACCATTGGAAAACCTGTGTAAGGTCATAATGTTCAATAGAGGTTGATGACATCTATTCAGCAACTTTCACTAAATTCTTTTGCAGGTTCATATCGTGAAAGAGTCTGCTGGAGCTAACATTATCTGGGTATTTCATTACTACATTATCTGGATATTACAAACCTCAGTAGAACTTCAGGGTGAAGCAGGTTTATCAGTTTCTTTCTTTCACTGAAACATAGATTCACAGAACTACTGAGTCTGGAAAAGACCTCTAAGAACATCAGGTCCAGCCTGACCTATTATCACCACAACCTAGACCATGGCACTAAGTGCCACATCTAGTCTTTTCTTAAATGCCTCCAGGGATGCGAACTAGACCACATCTCTGGGAAGGCCATTGCAATGTCTAATTGCACTTTCCGTGAGGAAGTGCTTCCTAACATCCAACCTAACCCTTCCTGGTGCAGCTTCAGGCCATGTTCTCTCATCCTATCACTAGTTGCATGGGAGAATTCAACCCTCACCTGTCTACAACTTCCCTACAGGTAGTTATAGAGAGTGACAAGTTTCCCCCTGGGTCTCCTTTTCTCCAGACTAAACAACCCCAGCTCCATCAGCCTCTCTTCATTAGACTTTCCCTCCATTCCCTTGACTGGTCTCGGTGCTCTCCTCTGGATGCACTTCAGCACCTCAATGTCTTTCTTGAAGTAAGGGGCCCAGCACTGCACAGTCAGATTTTATGCTAAAAGTCTAAGTCAGCACTGCTCAGAAAATCCACTCATTCTAGATTTTGCTTTGACTCTGTCTAGTTGATTGGTATTTGGTGTTTTACATAAACCTAATGCAGCACCCCATGTTTCTTACCTTTTTCTGTTTTCTTCAGACCAGAAAAAAGCTGTGGTTTTCAGCTATGGACACAGAACTGTTTGAAAGCTCTGAAGTGCACCACTCTAATAAATAACCCAGCAGACCTGGAATTGCATATCTGTATAAACAGCTATTAGTCCTATCAGAAAGTGCTGCCACATTCCTTTACCTCAAATCAAAATGTCACTAAAACCAAGACACCAATATCTCATTTCCTTCACAACTAGATTGTGGTATTCTATTAAACATTAAACTCTTTCTCTTCCTTTTACCTCACAGCTTATAAACACAGGCAGAAATAAGGAAACTGCCACGTGTGACAAGGCAGGGACTCTCATGGATGCTCATTTTGCAATATAAAATATTATGCCTTTTTTCTCTGCTTGTGCTTTTTCCTCTACTCTTTCCCACCATGAAGTCAATTCCCACAGCAATGCTTAGGGCAGAGTGCATCATTGCAGGGCCCAGATGGTTAGTTGTGGAAAACTCTCTTCCATCTGGTTCCTTAGTAATATCCTTAAGCGGATAAGCTTGCAGCTCTGAAACTGTGTTAAGTTTTCCAAGCAGCCCCTGTCTGTAGTAATGAACATCCTGCATCTGGCTTCATTTTTAATTTAGAAGGAGTAATAGTATTAATGATGAACCGAAGTTCCACGTTAATATGAAATTTCCTTGAGAACACAAAAAAAAGTTATCCTGACACATCATTTCTAACAGGTGGGTTGAGTTTTATGTTCAATTTAAATCCCATTCTGTATTTATTGTTTTCCAAAACAAAGGTAGACACCTCGTTCCTTTACTCGTGTTCTACTTACAGGGAGAATATGAACCATTTTGAATGGCAGGGTGTTACTGCCTAATGAAAAATGTGATGGAAAGTAATTTGTTTTGTACTTTAAAGATATGAAGTGCTGTCAAGGATAAAGAAATCAGGAGCAAAACTAACTTCCAGCTAGCAATTGGAAAGTCTCTTGGTGCAGCTGAGACAACCTGGATGCTAATATATGTACAGATGGGATGTTTGGACTACAGAGCAGGCAAACCTCAATAGAAAAAAGAAGAATATTTTTAAGAAGTCGTAGAATATAAGTAAGAGCTTTCTTGTGCTCATGCTGCCAAGAAGTTATTCCAGCTCCAATGAGACTGGATTTCCCCCAGGCTGCACAAGGTTTGGATCAGGCCACCACTTGTACTTAGAGAACACAAACATTGAAAGTGCTGGAAATTATTTTAGAAGGATGCTTTGAGAGGATTTCATCCTTTAAGCAAGGCAACTCCCTTTATCTACAGCAGTTATTAATGCTAATAGGTAGGAATTGGACCTGCTTTGCTTTGATACCAGAGATGATTGCATTAAGCTGCCTGTTTGCAAGTTTTCTGTAATTTTTTAATGACCAAGGAGTAGGTCTCACACTACTTGCTCATGAATGTGATAGTCCTATGGAGAACTAACAAATGCAAATATTTCTGATTTAATAGGATCAGGGCACTTCTAGGGGGTTGCTGAATTTTTTAGCAAATATACAGATTTTTTGTACAACTGAGGACAGTAATGCTATGAGAAAGTAATTTCTGACACCGTTGTAATCTTTTTACTAAAGGAAAATAAATTGCAATTGTCACTCCTACCTGTTAAAAAAGGTGTCTCTGTGAAAGTAGTTCAAACCTGTGAGAGGAAGGGAAGAAAGGAACAGCAGCTTGTCTGATCAAAAATGGCTCACACTAGCCCCTCAAGGGAATGAGGAGCACTCTGTCTCCAGCATGGGCACCTGGCACCTCCATGAGCACTTTACTCTGGGATTAACCTGAATCATACCTCTATTTCACCTTGGCTCTGTTTCTGAGAAGAGGTGCCAGAAATTGTCCCCTTCTTGAAAACATGAGAAGCTGAGTGTGGTTTTCCTGCACCCATGTCCTACTGGCTAGAAAAAAGAAAGTATTTTCTGTCTGCAAGGGGCAGGTATGGGTCAGTCCCCACAGCCGAGACTGTCTGTGTGAGTTCTCTTCATGACACTGTGGTGAAGATGAACAGCCTGACTGCAGTGCTGAGAACAGTTGGGAGGCAGAGACTGCCAGTGCCTCTCTCCCTGCTATCATTATCTGCAAACAGTTGAGTGCACTGCAAACAGTCACTAGTGGAGCACAGCTGGATGATGTGCAACCCAGTAATTTTTTTGGCTGAGGTAGGAGAACTGTGGAGAACTGCCATTTCTTGGCCAGCCTGCTGTCTGCTGGTCCCAGCTGCCTTTGGAGAGAATAGTGCTGATCTGTGGTTTTGCTGGGCTTCAGGTCAGAGTCAAATACAAAAGTAGGCAAAACCACAAGCTTCCAGCAACAGGACACAGTCTCTGGTCTCAGATTTGGCTCCTTGACCCAATGCTTTGATGGTGCCATTGAAACATCCAAAATTAAGTAGAGTTTTTTTAAGTTCCTAAGAAGGTAAAAAAAACAGTTAATAAATGGGAAATTGACATTTTAAACTGCTTTATAAGTCAAACTAAATAGAATTTTACAAGATTCTGTTGGAACAGAATGGCTGCCCAGATTGATTGTGGAGTCATATATTGTGGAGGATATCCAAAGCCTTCTGCCTGGGTGCAGTTCTGTACAATGTGCTTTAGGCAGTCCTGTTTCTGTGAGGGAGTCGGAATTGATGGTCTCTTGAAGTCCCTTCCTACTCTGACAACTCTGCGGTTCTGTAAGGATTAAAAATTATTAAGGCACTTTTTGATCAGTCTTTTCCCTGCCACATACTAGAAAGGTACAATGCACAAGTGCTAATTCTTCTCAAAGGAGGAATATAACAATATCCTAAACATAAACTGAGTAGCCTGAGAGTAGGTGAGAAAGTTGTTCTATCACAACAAGGATTAAAAAACGGCCATATAAAATTAGTGCCAGAAAGCAAAAAAATGTGTAATGATTTCACAGAGAATGACAAACTAAATCTACGTGGTCAGTGTGCTGAGGACACTCAGCACAGTTTGAACAGAGAGCTCAGGGGTGAAGTACTGAACAACAAAAAGAAATTAAAAGCCAATCAGAGTTTTAAAAGCCCCGTGTTGCTGCTTCACATTCATGAGCAAGGGAAGAAAAAAGGTGAGAGAAGTCGTTCACACTGAATAAACAAATTCCTCCAAGCTTTTTACAGAGCCTAAAGAAACTGAAGAAAGAAAACCTTTCAGAGCTCTCCGTAATGTCAAAGCACATGGGGGAGGGAAAATTAAGGTCTTAAAGAAATAAGCTTAAATCTTTCACTTTGCAAAACATTAAGTGAAAAATATCATTCTTAGAACTAAAGATGTATTCTTTATAGCACTTTCCCCGATGCACATTCTAACCAGGAGGGAATTTTTCAGAGATTGATTTTTATCTCCTTCTGTTTTTTTGTTGTGAATATATTTGGTTTACACCCTCCCACCAGCAGTGGTGTCAGTCAATCCAGTTGCTCTGGCGTGAATGGAGATGGGCTCTTTACTCCATCTCAGGAGTCTGCTCAGAATCACTTATTGTTGAAAGAGATGTATTATTCTTTTATTCCTTGTCTCTTCCAGCATCTATTTCCTAAAGCTAGAAAACAGACTAATTCTCTGTTTATCATGTTTGTTGCACAATAATTTGCTTGGCAGAAGTGAAGAGATTTTACCACATTTCTTTTTTAAAGCATCTGCTGTGTCAAAGAAAAATAGGACAAATAGGAGAAATTACAATTTGTAAATATATTGTGCAAATACTAAGGGCATAGCAGTGACGGTAGATATGCAGAGTGCTACTGTTAAAGATAACTTCTAGAATGAGTCATGTGTACTCTACAGAATGTAAGGTTCCTACTGCCTTGAGAATAAAAGTCGTGATAGCACACGACTTTCTTCTGGTCATTTTTGCTGATGGCAAGATGACAGACTTGCAAGCTCTGGAGTCTACAAAGGAGACTTATAAGACATAAAAGCTGTAGTAAGGACTAACAGTCATACTGTTCTTACTCCATGATTTCAAACACAGTGGATGCTGTGTGATGATTGACTGTCTGGTTGAATTGTTTCATTAGAAGAACTTCACCTATAAAACACAGTCTGGAATATTTGGTTAGACAAACATTTTGCTTCACTATCAACAGCCACATGCTAGACTGTAAATGAGTATGAAAATGTACCAAGAGGGGAAAGTCCTCAACAGCTTTCCATCCTCTGCTCTGGACATTCCACCACCAGTCACTGGTGTCCAGGTTTTTTTATGTTTGTAATTCCTTATGCTCCATGGAAACAATACTGAAAAGGATTTTCTTTAAAGAGCAAAAGGCCATCAGCTGCTATTTGGACCTTTACTTTTATCTGCTTGGGTTTTTTTCAAGTAGCTGACAAACCATATCTGTCCATGGTTGATCTTTGAAGCCTTCCACTTTTTTAGATTTCAAGGAAAGTGGAAAAATAATGTGAAAGCCTGAAGGACAGTAGCTTCTGGCAAATGCACCTCTTTCACATATTGTAAATCTAATGGTGCGTACCATCCTGAGGTATGAGAGTCATGCTACACTGTCATCAAAACTGTCAAAAATGTGTGGCAGTTTCATTTTGTGTGGAGCAACTTTGACCCCTTTAGCCAAATTTCATTAGGACAAAGTTGCAGATGATGCAGCTGACATGCATTTCACCTCCCAGCAATTCATGTTAGAGAGACAGATGCTCACGTAACTGTACAAGTAGAGCAAAAAGCAGTATGACCACACAGTGTGAAAAAATGCTTAATACTATTAAATATGACCATAAGTTTTGTGGAGCAGAAGTACCAAATAAAAATATTTTCTTTTGAATTTTTTTTGTTGTATATTTTTAAGTAAGTTAAAATAGTAAATTCTCTTACTGAAGATAGGAGAGAAATACTAGCTATGTGAGTGACTATCAGCTTCCCCCACATCTTGCTGATGGATTTGAATAAAGTCTCTTGCCTGCATATATAGAATATATATGGATCTAGTGGGATTGAAGACATTTCAGATCTAAATCAAGTAACAGTCTCAAATGATACAAAAGATTTCAGTAAATAGCTTAAGAGGTGTTGCCAGTACAGAGTCTTGGTAATGTGTTCTCTATATCTGTTCCTGAGAGCTCTAAATTCTAGATTACTTCCAGTCATTTTCTATACGTGGTTTTCTATGTTTATATAACTCAGAACTCATGTAGGATTCCCTGTGATAGTCCATCATGGGACACATACAGAAGTTTCAGGCTGAAAACACTGTATAGTTCAAAATAAATGATGTTTTATTAGACACAAAATGCACTGCTAAGACACAAGCCAGACATCATACCCTACTTAGAGATTATTTTGTGTAATATACTTAGCCTCTTTCTATTTCAAGTCCACACTTCAGCTCCTTGCATCTGCAAGATGTGTCTTAAATGGAAGAATAAATAAATCCCAAGCTACAGAACACATAACAGTGTATTAGCATAGCCTCCTTTGTGTTTCTTACAGATGCACTAAAGAACAGTAAACCCTTTCAAGTCATTTGTGGCAGCTTCACCAATGAAACTTCAGTTTCACGGTAGCTAAGGCATCATCTACATTGTATGAAAAATGAATGCCCAGCGAGGATGTGAGTTTGCATCACACCAGTTATACCAGCTTCACCTCTCCATGTGGATATTCAAGCGCATGCTAAGAGGGCAGATTTGACATCCATTTTTTTGACAGTCTGTGCCCTTCTCTCCCTCCCCTAACCACCCAGCTTCTTCCAATCTCTCCCCTTTAGGCATCCTACAATTGTTTGTGACACTCTGAGGAGAACTGATATGGAATAATAATAGCCATTTTTACTAGGTAACTTTAAACCTGATCCTATCCCTTGAGGTAGTTGAAGGCACAGATGAGACAGGTATCTATGCTAACACAGCAAAGAAGAGGTGAAGGAATAGAGACAGGCATGCAGCATCTGCAATCAACTTCTCATCCAGATAATCAGGTTTAATAATTTACAATCTAACAACAAAACTCCATCACCCACACCAAAATATTACTATCTGCTTTCAATTTAGAGGTTGAAACTGTCTCATCAAGTGAAAAACTAGCCCCAGTGTTCCCAAAGAAAAGGTGGGAACATGCAAACAGGCATGGAAAGCAGAAGAGATGCAAAGAGAGTGACATCTCTTTTGGTGACTGCGTGAAATTTGATATTCCCAAACCACTTCTGAAAAATCCTCACTTGGTATTCTTTTCAATGCCTGCCATCAGTTTGCTAAGCAACTGTCTGTCCAAGGAAACATGTTTCTGTGATTTCCATCTGATGATCTCAATTTAGGACTACAAAATGTCAGAATCCAACTGGAAAACCACAAATATTTGATCCAGTTTGATTCCAAGAAATGAGGTCAGATGCTGTCAACCAGAGGAAAGGTTGAAGAGCTGGGTCTCTTGAGCTTGGAGAAGAGGAGGCTAAGGTGTCAGGGGGAAGGAGCCAGGCTCTTCACAAGGTCATCTAGTAATAGAACAAGGGGCAATGGGTGCAAGCTGGAACATAGGAGGTTCCACATAAATATCAGAAGGAACTTCTTCACAGTGAGGGTGATGGACCATTGGAAAAGGCTGCCCAGGGGGGTTGTGGAGTCTCCTTCTCTGGAGATTGTTCAAGACCTGCCTACATCTGTTCCTGTGCAACCTGGTCTAGGTGATGCTGCTGTGGCAGGGGGACTGGACTACATGATCTTTCAAGGTTCCTTCCAATCCCTAATAATTCTATGATAATGAAGTCAGAGAATGAATGGTTAAGAAAAAGAAGGCAAAGAAATAGCAATGGAAGGGACCACCATGGATCTTCAGGGCATCTGTAAAGTCCATCTTCAGTTGCTCTTGCAGTGGGTGATCACACCACACATACTGACATACTGAGCAAGTGTCTGCTTTTTATCCACGGAACATCATGCATATGCATGAAAGGGGCAGTCAGGTCTCAAAGGCTGTATGTGGTTCCAAGAAGCACCATGCATATGCATAAGGGGGCTGTGTCATGCAAGTTAGAAACTGCTGTGTCATAGTTCCAAGAAATGTTAGTGACCTGTAAACCACTGTTTCATGCTCATCAAGCTGCTTTGAGACAGAATATCCTTGCCCCATCTCCAGTTCACATTGACATAGGTTTTCAGAAATCCAATAGGAAGTTAATGTGAGTGCCACTAGGGCTGTCCACCTCTTGGGGTACTGGAGATTGCCAGAAGTTCAATGATTTCCACATTGTCTTAACTAAATTTATGTTAAAAGTCCATAGAATGTAGCATAATATCTACCTGCTGTTATCAGAAGAGTGCTATTTATCCATTAAAATTACTCTTCTTTTGCACAAAAGAATGGCAAAGAAACTTACATGTAGATAGTTTTCTGGACCAAAGCAGCAAGATCAGAAATTGCAAAATTGCTAGTGAAACAGAAAATCTGAGTCCTTCCCAAACGTAATGACATGGCACAAAATGACACTGGCACCACACAATGTTATTTGAAAGGGAGAACACCGCTGGCAGTAGCACAAGAGACTTTCTGCAGTTGTCACTCATCAGGAAGCAGATGGCATGTCTTGGCTGAGTGGGTTCTGAGGCATCTTATTTCAGCAACCACTCCAGTGTACCTGACAGCACAGTCAGATGTGAAACATGCTAACTAAACACAGGCTACAATAACTCGAGCACAATGAATTCCCAATCAGTACAAGATTAGCAGGAAACAAGAGCACTCAAGTTCTGTCTGCCCTGTTCATGGAGGAACTTTACTCTTGTCTCATGTTAAAATAATGAATTACAAACTTCTTGGGGTAACAGATCATTTGTTGCCAGTCTGATGGTTTAGCATCACAATGATTCTTTTCATTATTATTATTTTTAACAGTCTAAAAGTGACAAGACTAGTGCAGGAAAATATTGAACTGGAGATGGCATAAGCACATAGGGAGACAGAGAGTAAGGGGGCGATCCTGGGTGTCTTGCTAGGTTTGGATCTGTCCTTTCTAGAGGAATGCTAAAAAACCCCATGGAAGCCAATGCTTTGCTGCTTCTGAAAATGCCAATACAGATTCACCTAGTACTATAGACAGTGTAAAAAAAAAAAAATGGCCTTAGAAGGCACCTCTGCCATTATATTCAAGGTGACACAGCCAGGAACTGAGCTCAAAATCTTTCAACACCAGGCCAGTGCCTGCAGTAAAAAGCATCCATTCTTATTCCGGTAGTCTGAAAGTTATTCAGGATGTCATCTTACACAGCAGAGGTCTGCCTAATACCATCAATAGTTAAGGGCTATAAACAGTTATTAGAAAAACAAGCCCCTATAAGGTCATTATGTACCATACTGAAACCTGAGTATCGAAAATACTGTAGTCAGGGGTAAAAAATACAACACTCTTTACCTTCAGAACTTCAGATTCACTTTGTAAATTCAGAAAATGATAGACTGCATAATTCTGCAACTCTCCTTGCCCATAAGCATATTCTACTTCTCCTGAGTCTAGGACAAATCATGCAGGTAAACTACAAGACAGAGAGATCTCACATCACTTGCATAGAATCATAGAATCATTAGGGATCAGAAGGGACCTCGAAAGATCATCTAGTCCAATCTCCCTGCCACAGCAGGACCACCTAGACCAAGTCACACAGGAAAACATCCAGGAGGGTCTTGAACGTCTCCAGAGAGGGAGACTCCACAACCCCTCCTGGGCAGTCTGTTACCCTCACTGGGAAAGAGTTCCTTCTGATATTTATATGGAACCTCCTGTGTTCCAGCTTCCACCCATTGTCCATTGTCCTGTCACCAGATGACCTTGAGAAGAGCCTGGCTCCATCCTCCTGACACCCACCCTTCACATATTTATAGACTTTAATGAGGTCACCCCTCAGCCTCCTCTTCTCCAAGCCCAAGAGACCCAGCTCCCTCAGCCTTTCCACATAAGGGAGGTGTTCTACTTACTTCATCATCTTTGTTGCTCTATGCTGGACACTCTCCAGCAGCTCTGTGTCCTTCTTGAACTGAGAGGCCCAGAACTGGACACAATACTCCAGATGCAGCCTCACTAGTACAGAGTAGACAGGGAGAAGAACCCCCCTTCTGTATCCCCCCAAGAGAGACTTGGAGGGTGGTGGTGGTGGTGGTGTTGGGTTTTATCTACGTAAGGCATAAAATTATATCCATATGTAGAGTACAGATGTAAGAATATTTAATAAAGTCCTGACATCCAATCTATTGCACAGAGGTTTATTGCACTATGTTTTACACACTACACAGCATCTGACAGACTGATATTGAACAGGCTGAGAGATAACATTCAGAATGTAAACTGAAGAACAAGCTGTAGGTATATAAAACACCTGTAGATCAATTAAAAACCTTAGTAGATAGCCAGTAAATCAGTTTACTGCCAATATCTATCACTGCATTGGATCTACGCCTGTTAATTCTTTTCTGTCTCTACTGTCACAATTAAACTGTAAATGTAAAATGGGAATCTGTGCAAAGGGCATCATTGCCACGAGACAATTACACTACTCTCATGATACCATCTGAGAAATCACAGGTACATCACAGTTAGGTGTGCAGATCCATGTTATAATGGTTGATTTTAGGAATAGTCATGAGAATCCCATTGAATGGAAAGGGAAAAAAATCCACTGCAAGCTGAATGTGAAGCAGACACTGAACTTCATCAGTCTGCCACCTAAACCACCACTGGTCTATAACTAAAAAAAAAAGAGAGATATGCTTACAGTTAAGCCTTCTTACTAGGCTGGTCTAAGGGAGATTGAGACAGGCAGACAAGGATACAAAAGGTTCACAGCCTAATTGCACAGGCTGAAGCCACTGCAACAGTCTTACTAGGCAACGTTGCACAGGAAAGAGAAAGGCAATAAATCTATATGAGTTTCCTTGCCCAAAAGAAACTGCTGCTGTGGAACAGAAGCGTGAGAATAAGGTCCTAGGGAAAAATCTTATTGACTGATGCATCTCTTCACTATGCACTCCATTACAATTAAATATATATAAATAAGATGCCTGAACCATTAATGTGACTGGCCGTCTGCCCACGACTACTTCAAACTTTTAACTCTATGAACTCAGAGGGTGGGCAAACATACATGAGACCAAAATTAGACGCCTCAAGCCTTTTCTCTTTCTTGCAGAACTGCTGCAAGGTGATTTATAATTATTAGCAAATGAATCTTTGATGTCCATTTTGAAATTAAAAAAACCTTGGAGGCTCTGCAGTACCCTCTATTACATTACCAGTGTGTGCAGGTCACAAAGGTACGGCTGGAAAAAGATTTGGTTTCTTTCAGTCAGAAATTCTACTTTCTTCCAAATGCCATGAAGTTTTTAAGTGTGTAATTTAAACCATCCTGAAATTCCCCAGCATATTTAAGCACCATGCTAATAGGATAGGAAAGTATTATAGCATACAGTTTAATACCTGTGCTCCTACACTTTGCTCTGTCAGTGGCAGCCAGGGCTTGGAGCAAGAAAGGTGTGACAAGCTCAGACTCCATCCATGAGTGGTGAGGAACGATATTTTTCTCAGAGAGTCACAACTGAGATTTAAGAGCAACTTTCTCCACTCCATTGCTTCAATTTCACTTTACAGAATCACAAGAAGTTAAGGGTTGCAAGGGAACTGAAAAGATCATGTACTTCCACTACCCTGCCTGAACAGGATCACCTACAGTAGTTCACACAGGAACACTCCCAGGAAGGTTTGGAATGTCTCTAGAGAAGGAGACTCCACAAGCTATTTGGGCAGCCTGTTCCAGCACTTTGCAACCATCACAGTGCACAAGCTTTTTCTTATATTTATCTGGAACCTATTATGTTCTGGTTTATACCCATTGCCCCTTGTCCTACCATCGAGCATAACAGAAGAGCCTGGCTCCATCCTCCTGACAATCACCCTTTATGTATTTATAAACATTTATGAGGTCATCTCTCAGTCATCTCTTCTTCCTCATCCTTTACTCATAAGGGAGATGCTCCACTCCCTTCATCATCTTTGTGGCTCTGCACTTGACTCTCTCAAGCAGTTCTGTGTCCTTCTTGAATGGAATGTCCCAGAAATAGACACAATATTCCAGATGTAGTCTCACCAGGGCAGAGTAGAGGGGGAAGAGAACCTCTCTTGATCTACTAACCACATCCCTTTTAATCCACCCCAAGATACCATTGGCCGTGGTATGACCCAGATGACATTGCTGGCTCATGGTCATCCTGCTGACATGACCCAGATGACATTGCTGGCTCATGGTCATCCTGCTGTCCATCATGACGCTCAGGTCCCTTACCCCTACACTGCTCTCCAGCTCAGTCCCTCACCTATACTGGTACAGAACTTGGTTGAAAATCTTCAATTTCTACAGAGTTAGTTATGTAGGCAAAGGGTCTGGCCACTCAGCCTAGATAAACAGGGGACAAAGGCTGATTCAGTGTGTCATACCTCAGGGCTAAACACACTCTTCTGTGACACCACTGACAGAAATGAAGGGTCATAGCAAAGCCTAAGAAATAAGAGAAAACTGAACCTAAAGAGTAGAAAATGGATAGGCAGATCGACACAACTAAAGCATTACTCAAGTTCAGTATCCTGAGTCCCTCTTTGAAGAAAGTGTATGTCCCACTGTGCTAATGCTTGTACAGGTGAGAGATGTGATACATATATAATATATACCAAAAGGGTTCCTAAACCTCTTCAAAGTTCTGATCCTGTGTGTGAACTACATCTATGATGTAACTATGAGCATCTACATACAAATATATCTTGTACAGGCGGCATTAACAATGGATTTTAAGACAACACAGCCATACTTTATCTGATAGTCACAGAAATATAAACAGTTTTCCTAGGTTTCCAGAAATGCAGATGTTATGAGGACTTTGTGGTTCAGAGATGAAATCTGCAGTGTGCTAGGCCAAGGCAACACGCATCCTGTTAATTTGGATGCCGGGCCCAGCCTTCTGTTGCAGCTACCTGGTGAGGATTTGCCCTGAAGTACTGCATGCAGCTATTACACTCTGTAAAACAGATCGGCTCTTCTCCTTGAGATACCTTTGTAACTGGCCTAGGAGGTCAGGACTGTAAAACTTGTGTAACCTGGATATTTCCCACAAGGCAGCCATAGATCAGCCAGACAGCATATCTGAGGGGCTACTAATTGTAAGGACACATCTTTGGTTGTGATTAATTAGCACACGTCAGCCTGCGATGACTCAGTTCCCATCAGCAGGGACCGTGAACATGTACACGCCTCATGATTTTATTTAGACAGCTTTGTTCCTTACAGTACTTGTCAAATCTTAAATAATTAGTGTAAACCAGTTTTACCTGATAGAACTTGTTAAATAATTCTGAGGAAAAAACACAGAACCATTTTTTTCAGGCTGCTGTTTCCAAGTGTACCCTACACGCACTTTTTGCCAGTACATGAAATGTTACCAAAGAAAAGCCCAAGGCTATGTGTCTGTTTCTACCCGTTCAAAAAAGAAGTTGAATGCAGACAACAGGTCTTCAGATCTTGACTGATTTAAACACAATGCTATCCAAATTTTAACAGAAGTATATGTCACAACTCATTCAAGTTTAAAACCTACCTTTAAAATAAGCTCAACTATGAAAGGACTTTCCTAGCATGGTCTGGCCTACTCTTTCTCCAGTTTTTTGAAGTCCATGAAATCGTGTGCATCCATCTTTTTCTCCCAAAGGAAATACTTCAAGGTCTGGTTTTCTAACAAACAGTGGCTGAGCTGCTGTGTACTGAAACCTTCGTATGATAAACCCATGCACATCAGGAGTAGACAAAAATAAATGATATTAAAGAACATGGTGTAGATGCACTTTTCTAGAAAAACTCCTTGTGTGTTTTAAATGTAATAAAGGAAGGTAAATCTTGTTTCCAGTTTCCTTATGCTTTAACACAAATGTAGAAAATAAGGAGAAAAGACAAATTATCGGTAGCACAGATACAAGATCAGAATTAAATAAATAAGGGTTTTCCTCACATGTAAAGGGAAGGTAAAGTGAGTAGCCCTCAGAGGATGAATTTCACTATTTGTATATCCGCAGATTTAGCAAATAAAAGGCAGATTGAAAGATGTAAGAGACCACCCACAATTAAACAAGAGCAGAAGGCTGGAAGGGAGACTTCATTTCAGTAGATGTTTCTTCATTAAATGGATATTAGAGTAAAAATACTAAGCATAAATGATCCTGTTGCATGGGTGCTGTATGAAACTGAACTGAAGAATTCCAGTGACTCCCATAGATCCTAAAGACACTCTCTCAGCAACTCCTCTGTTTCAGGATTGTTAAGGTGTAAGGCCTAATACATTGAGGAGAAAATATTACGGGGCCAGTTGTGAATGCATGTGTAGCTAAACAGGGGAATAAAGAAACAGAAAGATCCACAAGAGGTATATTTGACCAAACAGCTGCCTCCTATCTGGATGAGCAGGAAGAAGGTAGAGCTTTTCTGGGAAATAGGAGCTGGTCAATGTTTCCCCAGGAATTAACTGAGTAACTGAGTAGCTGAGAGGTGGCTGTAATTTGTTCTCTGCTCTGCTTCTGGGGAAAAGAAAATACATGCTACCTTTTATTCACAGTCAAATGCAGACTGCCTGTCAATGCAGACCCCTGGGAGAACAGCCTGGGTGTAGACTAATGAACAGTAAACATGAAGTCTGTGGCCTCACAAGACCATTGACTTAAATACCTAAATGGAGCACACCTTATCCAAAGGAAATTGACAGGGAACATTATAAGCAAATGTATTAATCCTCTGCCTGATTCATCAGAGGATGCACATGGGTGTGTGTACTTGTGAGGTGGGGGAAGCAGAGAAATGTGCATGGAAATGTATCTGAGGATTACACATACCCAAAATCCAGGTTGTTTCACCCTCCTTTTACAAGCTGTACAGTAGAACGGTCACATATTTGGCAAAATCAATGCTATCAGCTAAGCTGTGAGCTCAGACTATCTGGGAATTTTGAGTAAAGACTGCACACAGCAGCATAAAGGGCAGCTGCCTGACCAGACAAAACCCAAAGTACAAACAAAAAGTGCACAGAGGATTACCAACGGGGCATCAATAGGAGAGGATGAATGAGAAAGAAAATAGCTGCGTGCTTTACACAGAAGCTTAAAATTTCCCTCAGTAGCATGAACAGAAGATTCATGCAAACTTTGTGTTGCCATTAGTGTATCTTTTAAATTTGGTAATTGGTAACACCCACTGCAGTCTTTCTGCATTCTGTCCTTTCTTGCTAGTACTGTTCAGCAAGTACATTTTTCCAACTTTTATTTCAAGGCATCAGCCTGTTAGCACAGTGGATATTTTTAATCTGTTGGCTTTGATAATAATGACCTGAAGAATTTATACTCTGAAATGCAAGTTCCCCGTCAAGGTACACTAGCAAAATCTGTCATCTGGCAACTGCTGCGTACAGAAACTTAATTCACAAATGTAGGAATCTACTTCAGTTTGATGAAGCAACCAGCATCTTGATTGTTCAGCTAAATTATTTTCAGCCCTCCCTATTCTCACTTAAGCGTACATGAATCACAGAATCAAAGGATGTTAGGAATTGGATGGGACCTCAAAAGATCATCCAGTCCAATCCCCCTGCCAGAGCAGTATCCCCTACGTCAAGTCACACAGGAACATATGTCCAGATGGGTTTTAAATGTCTCCAGAGAAGGAGACTCCACAACCTCTCTGGGCAGCCTGTTCCAGCACTTTGTCACCATCACAGTGAAAAAGTTTTTCTTATGTTTATGTGAAATCTATTAAGTTCCAGCTCACACCCATTGCCCCTTGTCCTATCTTTGGATGACACTGCGAAAAGCCTGGCTCCTTCCTGCTGACACCCACCCTTAACATATTTATAAACATTCATGAAGTCACCCTTCAGTCTCCTTTTTTTTTTCAAAGCTGAAGAGACCCAGCTCCCTCAGCCTTTCCTCATAAGGAAGACTCTCCACTCCCTTCATCATCTTCGTTGCTCTGCGCTGGACACTCTCCAGCAGTTCTCTGTCCTTCTGGAACTGAGGGGCCCAGAACTGGACACAATATTCCAGATGTGCTCTGACCAGAGTAGAATAGGAGGGGAGGAGAACCTCTTTTGATCTATTAACTACACCCCTTCTAATCCACCCCAGGGTGAAGAATAAATTTTAAGAAGACAAATACTTGGTGTTAACACTGGGATTAGAACTCTTTACACTGCATTTTCCAGTCCAAGGGAACACAAAAAGACCCAATGCTGGAAAGCGTATCATACATAGTCAACAAAAAAAATTAATGTAACTTGGAAATTTGTTTTGATTAAGTTCTTGAACCATCCCCAGTAACTAACGAATTCATTCTTCTCTCTGTAAGGTTAATTTCTTCCCCAATCATTAAGCCACCTTTACTGAAATGAGAAATGAAACCTTCAGCCTTAGTCCAGCTGATAGAAAAGCTTAAAGGTGACAGTCATCATCTTTTCCCGTAAAAAGTTCCAACTAAAACTGGAAGACAACCAAATAAAGGAAACCAAGTCCTAATGTTTGAGAACTATAATTTAAAAAATGAACCTAAACAATCAGGAGAGAAAAACCTTCCACAACACATAAAAAAAATCCAGCAGGACAACTATTAAAAATTCCTAATGTGCCACCCTGCACCTCAGTTTTGTAAAGAAAAAGACACCAAAATGTCAGCTATTAAGTGAATTGTATATTTCTGAAGTCAGATCACTCAGACAATATCCCAAAGGAATTTTGTGATGGCAAGACTGAAGGGAGTTCAAAAAAGATGACCTGCAGAAGGTGGCCTGAAGATTTGTGAGTGGCACAAATTCACAGGCATCTGTCCCAGCAGGCTGTCACAACATTCCTTCCCTGGAGCACTGCTTCAGTTATGAAGTGGGCATGAAATGATACTTTCTCATGCCATGTGTTGAAAAAACTGTAATACGGTGAGGGGTAGGACATAACTCGTGTTAAAATTCTAACTGGAATAAATGCAGAGCTCATCTTTTTTTTATAAGCCTTAGGTGCCTTTTCTACCTATCTCTGAGTCAGTTACAAAGGGCAAACATAACCATTACCAGTTAGTTAACTTTGATTCTTCATTATTGTGACATAATTATACATAGATAATATTTATCTCACAAATATCCCCTAGCATGTATCAAGTTGACAAGAGGATGGGAGAGTCACAAATAAGGTCAATTAACCCTGCAGAATGTCTGGTACCCCAGGAGGCTACAGAACTGACACAATGGGAGACAGCTTATACTGTACAGTATTTTTCCCCAAAGCAACTTGAGCCTAGATCCACCACTACACAAAACTTCGACATGGTTCTCTACCTTGTTGGCAAAGCCAAGGGTTCAAGAATACAAGGTGTATAAAAACGATAAGCTGTTCACAAACACAGTCTATAATGTAGTGGCAGGCCATTGTGTAATGTGGGAAGAAGGCAGAAATGTAATAGCAAGTGCTAAAAATGAGATGGAAGTCGTTGGGGAAAAAGTGAACATTAACAGATTTATTTTGCAGTGCTGCATACCACATCCTACTTGCAGTTTGAGATTTTTAACTGTAAATCTGTTTGATTTTATCTCCTAGTCCAGCCAATTTTCACAGTTAATGTAACATCCAGAAGCTTAAAATAATTCATTTCTTCTTGCTACGTTTCACATCTGCGTATGGATCGTCCGGATTGCCTCAGACAGATTAAGAATTGCGTGAATGAAAAACAGTATCAAACTAATTTATTGAAGTAATGCATTTGACCAAGTAAGCTCTAAAAGATTTGACTTGCATGTGAATTATATGAAGGTGGCAAGTCTTCGTCCGATATCAAAAAGTTTAAGGGAGCTTCTGTATTCTCCCTTTTAGAAAAATTCCATATTTCAGCTCAGACACTTTTCCCAGTGGAAGTTTCATCATGACCAATACATTTTCAGGAAAAGTTTCAGTTCCAATGAACTGCCATTTTCTGATGAAAAACTTGCCCCAAACCTCTGAACTAACTCAAAGTACAGCCTCATGGTACTTAAGCAACTACTGCCTCGGGCTCTTTACTTTAATTGTGTACATATCCATAAACCCCACTGTCCCTTGTGGCTTTATGAGATTTCTGAGATGTACCTAGAACATTTATTGTGTACTTCTGTTCTTTGATTTCATGTGAGATTACTTCCTAGCTTTCCTAGTTATTTTTCTTCTTATTCTGGGTGTATTTTGACATTCAGAGAATTACGGTTTTACCCAAATCCCTCAAATTGAACAAGTTTAGCAGGAAAGGAACAGGAGTCAATACATTATATTTGGAGGCTAGTAAGCAGATCAGGCAGACTGATTGAGCACAGTTCTGGAAGACTGTTCAAAAACTTATCATCTAGGAGGATTGTCTGGAAAGAGAAATTATGTCCCTCAAATCTTGCCTGTAGATACTTCAGAAATGATAAACACACAGCATGACATGATACTTTGCTTTGTAAGAGGACTATACTCAGCTGAAAAGAACTCTGTTTAGTAACCAAATGTATGGAGCATCTCCATACGTTTACCTTGGGAGACAAATACCAATGGAGAAGTGTTGCTACCTAGAGCATAGCTGGCACAAGAAAAAGAGAGCATAAACTTGACAGGAGTATTTTTAGAAACTTAGAATAATTTATGAGGTTTCTAATTAATTTATGCTCTGTTGAGTGCATTGTTTGATTTAATACTGCGTGATTATATTTCCCCTAGTGAGAGGATATATCCTTCCAAATATTTGCTGTAGTTTTTTGATATTCAATCTAAATTTATTATTCAAATGTTGATTTATTATTTCTGTTGCTCATAATTGGAAATTTTTAATAATTCCTTTCTCTTAAAAAAATAACAGAATATTTTCATGTTCTTAGTGGTGCCCTCAGCTTGCATTCAGCTGTGTGTAGGTATCCTCAGCTGTTCATGCCAAAGTATTGCAAAATACTAGCAAGGAACATTAGCTCAAGGACTTCAACTTAAAAAAAAACAGCTCAAGAACTTGAACTTTAAAAAAGGTACCAATGAAATCAAATGTAAGCATTCCTTATTTTAAATAGAAAACATAGTTTGAAGCACAATTATATTGAATATTTGAAAGAAAAAATGACTGAGTGAGTCTAGATTTTCTGCGTTCAAGTGCCATGTGTTATTGTCAGACATCTGATGGTGTATATGGTGCTTTGACATTAGCAAGCGTTGTGCAAACACTAATGGTACAGGAAAAAACCTCTCATTTTATAGGCAATGCACAACTTCTCTGTTTCAATGTTTTATAAAAATGTGAGAGAAAATATTGATTTTTCTGCTTACGCTCTCCATATTAAGAATTTATGTGAATTTTGCTTTTAAATGAAATCATGTGTGAATACAGTTTGACAGTGACAGTGAAAAGGAGTAGAGGTGTGTATATTTTATTTAAATGTTTTCCCAAGGTGTTAGCCAACACTGCAACACTAAGATTTAATCCCTGATTCCATGCGCTGGGAGTAAGAAAGATCCAATTATTGTTCTGTAGTGTTTAGCACTCCATAGAAAAAAAGGCAGAATATGGAACACTTGCTAGGTCTACCAGGAAAATCTGCATGTCATAGGCAGGGTTTTTTCAGATGTCAGTTTGTCACACAAACTTAATACCTCATGTACAACAAGGGTTCACTGAAAGAGTGATCTGTTTTTGGAATGGGCTGACCAAGGAGGTGATAGAGTCACCATCCCTGGAGGTCTTCAAGGTTAATCTGGATGAAGTGCCTAGTGGCATGATCTAGATGTTAGAAGTTAGGTTTACTTGGTTTATTTGGATTTAGGTTGGACTGGATGATCTTTAAGGTCTTTTCCACCCTTACCATTACTGTGATACTGTGGTTTACACATACAAATCGCTACATTACATTCGCATCTTGAATGCTCTTCCCATTGTGCTGTAAACTGTCAAATGGATACTGAATAAACACTATTTACTAGTATTTACTGAATAAGCAAAGTTTAATTTTCAAGATGGCTGGATTGAAACTGCTAAACTGCTGTAGATGAGCATATCAACATTTGTCCCAGGCTTTGACTTACTTTTTTTTTATTGTAATTAAGGAAAAAAATTGGAATTGAAAGTAAAATTCTTCCTTTTTTTTTTTTAAATTAAAATTGAAAACTGTGTCCTTTGGGCCAACAGAAACTCTGTATCTAGTATCTGTTCCTCTACATTGAATATTCTACCATCCTTTTTTCTATTAAGAAAAATGATTTTGAATGGAGAAAAAAAATCTATAATTTCACTGGCAACTTACAAGTTTCCAGAGTTATCCCTTGCCACTGCAACCAGCCATCACAAACACGACTCCATCCATGCTCTTAAGCACTTAGAATCATAGAATCATAGAATCATCAGGGATAGGAAGGGACCTCAAAAGATCATCTAGTTCAATCCCCCTCCCACAGCAGGACACCTAGACCAAGTCAAAGTACAGAACATTACAGATTGAAATCGACCCAGAAGAATTATCTAGTCCAATCCCCCTGCCACAGCAGGATCACCCCAACCAGGTCCAGGCATATTTAAAATGTCTCCAGAAAAGGAGACTCCACAAACACCCCGGGCACTCCCTGCAATGCCCCATCTCCTACCCTGGGAAGAAGTTACAGAATTGGTCAGGGTTGGAAGGGACCACAGAATCATTCAGTTCCAACCCTGCTGCCATGGGCAGGGACACCCCACCCTAGATCAGGCTGGCCAGAGCCTCATGCAACCTTAAACACCTCCAGGGATGGGGCACCAAACACCTCCCTGGGCAACCCATTCCAGACTCTCACCACTCATAGTGAAGAACTTCCTCCTCACATCAAGTCTAAATCTACCCATCTCCAGCTTTTCTCCATTCCCCCTTGTCCTGTCATTACCTGAGATACTAAACAACCCCTCCTCAGCATTTTTGTAGCCCCCTTCAGACACTGGAAGGCCACAATAAGGTCAACTCAGAGAGTCCTCCAGACTGAACAATCCCAATTCTCTCAGTCTGGACTCATAGGAGAGGTGCTCTAGCCCTCTGATCATCCTCGTGGCCCTCCCTCCTCTGGACACACTCCAGCACATCCACATCCTTCCTGTAATAAGGGCTCCAGAACTGGATGCAGTACTCACCAAACCCAGAGTAATCACATGCAAACTGACAGGTGACAAACTGCCTTGGTATGTACAAGCCACAGACTCTTTAAGAGTGTGACAACTTGAGCAAAGCCACATCATATAATCTAACAGGTAAAAAAATTGCCAGTGATCAGTGACATTCTCTCACTCTTTAGAATTTATAGATATAAGTGCTGTCAGAATAAAAACCCTGACATTATTTTCAAATTGGTTTCTATATGAAAATTACTAATTCCTATAATTTTAAAAAAAATAAACATTAAAATTATATTTAAACATTAAAATTCAAAAATTATATACTAATGACACATGAGTTTTGTCCAGCGTTAACAAAGAGACAGAAGAGAGAAACAGCATACAATTGCTCCAAAAACCCCATGACAAGTCTGTGACAGAGCTATCTTTTCAAATCCAGTCTCACAGATGCTATTCCATTGGTTTCATGACAAATCTTTCCTGGAAGGAAAAATAGATAAAGAAATCACACAGATTGGCCTGGCATCTTTCACTATTGAAATAGCTGAAATATTTTGGTTCATAGTGTGGAGCAGGGGTGGGCAATGTGCCTAGATTTTCAACAACTGTGAAAGTGAGAGTCTTTATTTATTTTGTGTTAGGGAAATGTATGACTTTGCAATCAGGACCGCATGCAGTACCATGATGAACTGCAATCAGTTCTCAATGTGCAGAGAGTCCCAGAATAACTTTGTAACAGCTGCATTAGAAAAAAACCCACTCTTTCTTCCCTAGGCTATGTACCTCTAACGTACATTTTTGTGATTAGAGAAGTGTGATGAAAATTAAGTTGCTTCTACGGACCAATATGCTCAGTCAATCAACAATTAACTTTCATTTTTCTTTGTTACTAACTCAGCAATAAATTGGCTGTAGAATTCAAGCTGCTAAAAGCTTTTCAAGAGTCCTTAGCATTTCAACCCTGCCACCTTCACCAGAGCTTGGATCTATAAATCTGAAGACAGAGGAAGGTCATGCTGAGAAAGATTTCAATGCCATAACCCAAGATCGTGCCATGAAACATGTCTTCGACATCTGTGGAGGTGGCTGACATTTCAGGTCAGCTGCCCTCTAGCTAATAGTGATATCACAAGCACTTAAGGAAGCATACAAAAAATGACCTAGTAGCCTCTTATTTTTTTCTGTCTATTAATATTTGTTACTTCTCACTGATGGAGTTCAAAGCTTGGTTTGCGCAGAGACTAATAATGGGTACATATGTATCAGAACAATTCAATAGATCATGCTGGCCCAGTAGAATACAACAGCAGTCAAAATCAGATCTCTAGGAAGCAATAAAGAAAAACCAGCAGCAATATTGTCTTAATATAGGCCCCAGCAACTTGCTCCCTCTATCACCCAGGCTAGTTATACCTAACTATGGGTGCAGGAAACCTTTTTATAGATTCCCCACACAAACTTCCCTCTTCTAGTCAAAGCTCTGTGAAATCAGAAGAATGACTGTCAGCTTTTTCAACCTACCATCTCAAGCTCAGCAAGCTGCTGCCTTATGCTTTGACCTCTAGGCACTTCATGACTGTTATTTGTAGTATTTCCTGAAAGAAAACAGAATGCACTGTTGAGATGGAAGTTTCTCAGATTACACCCAAATTTCCTCAGAAAAGCATGGAGTAAAGCACACAGTATGTGATACACAGGAAGGGATTCACAGAGAGCAGACCATGGATTTCTTGCCCCAGAGCACCTATTCAAATTCCATCAGTGAACAGTTTGGGAGCCCTGAAACTTCAAACAAGAAGCAGAGTATCAGGCTGAAAGAGAAAGAAAGCAAAGCTGACATAGCTTGCTTGCTGATCTGTGAAACCAAAATCAAGGAGAGAAGTCAGATGCTTGACTACTGAACATCCAAAGCCAGATGTGCTTCTGTGCTTCCTGTTCATGTTGGTAGAGGCACTGGGTACTGTTACACCACCCCAGTGAGTCTGACCTCCTGGTGGAGTAAGAAGATTGCAGTGTGCAATATAGAGAACAATCCTGCTGCTCACTGCACTGCCAAAGGAATAGCAAGGCAAATGAGTGTAGGTTTTTTTACTATAAAAAGTGAATGCATGGACATTTTTTTTCTTAGTTGAAATCTTAAAAGCCAAAATCAAAATGTAGTCAGACTCTCAAGATCTCCCAGTCAGACATGGCAAAGTGCAATAATGGTTCTGGTGTACCTCCCAATACACTGGTTATTCAGTGATGCTTCCACCTCTCATCTATCCAGAGATTTTGCTGCACAGTCTCGGGAAACAGATGATTGTAGCTCTTGACAACCTGTCACAAAAGGTGCCTTTCTGGCACAACACTGTTCTGCTCTTTCCGCAGCCCTTACAGATACATCACTTCACATCTCCCTCAAATGTTCTTAACAATGTTAGTCTGCGGTCCAATCTGTCTGCAAATGTCACTGCTTGTCTCATAGCAGAACTGTGCAATCCTTATTGCTGCTGCCTGATGCTGCTCTGAATGGTCACGTCTCCTCCATCACATTACTCACTCCCTCGCTGAACGGGAGGGGCTGGGGAAAATATTTTAAGTGGGAAGGGGGGGACAGCAGCATCAGAGTGCTGCAATGCCTTGGGTATGCTCCTCAGATGTAGCATGAGCTGTTGTGCTGGGCTAATTTTATATCCTCAAAATGTCATTTGTCTCTCCCTGCTTGGCAAGTGGCTAGTTTGCCTTTCTTCCATTTGCTCAACAAGCATTTCTGTTCCAGTCAGTGTGAAACTGGCCCTTCCTAACTTCACAGACTCCCCTGTCAGTGATTACTTACAGCTTACTCATTCCTTTAGAGCTTAAATTGGATTTGTGCAGCTCTTGGGAGCTGTGTTTTTGTACACCTAACAGAAAACACTGCAGAACTTGCCTGAAGGCAACAATAATAGGAAGTAATTAATTATGAGGGTTGATTAAAGCATGCTGGTTTAAAAAATGTTAAGCAAACTTTTCCAACCTGTTTCCTCATTATTTCCCTATCAAGAAGAAAATTAGTGTCTTTCTCTAGATTTCTCATCTGGTGTGCTATTCTATACTGCAAAATTATTTACCTATTTTAGAATAGTGCAATGGTTTGCTTCTTAAAACACAAGGATACCGCACATGGCTTATTTTCAAACTCAATGAAAATAAGGACTTTTGCATTGTATTTATTTTTAGGCTAATCATGCACAAACTTTGAATTAATCACACAATCACTGAATTATTGAGTCTGGAAAAGATCCCTGAACTCATCAATCCCAGCCTATGCCCTAACAATCACCACATTAGCTAGACCATAGCACTGAGTGCCACATCTAGTCTTTTCTTAAACATTTCCACAGATGAGGACCCACCAACAACCTGGAAGGTTTATTTTGGTGTCTAACCACCCTATTTTGGTCTCACCCTTTCTGTGAGAAAGTGCTTCCTAAAGTAACTGTTAAAAGAAATACAGTGAATGGAAACCTCTTGCCGGAAGGAAACCTCTTAAAGACTGCTAGAAGTAGACATTTTGGCTAAAAAGCTTTGTAGTGTAAACTGGTAAAAGAATCATAAAATGATAGAATCTTTAGAGGTGGAAGAGACCTCCAAGATCACCAATTCCAACCATCAACCCGTTGCCACCGTTCCCACTGAACTACGCTTCCAATTGACATGATTTTTTAACACCTTCAGGGATGGTGATTTCACCCCTTCCCTGGGCATCCTGTTCCAGTACTTTGACACTCTTTCAGTGAAGAAACATTTCCTAATGTTCAGTCTAAGCACAATCTAAGACTAATTCCTCTCATCCTATTGCCATTGACTTGGAAGAAGAGACCTACAGCCAAATTTCTACAACCTCCTTTCAGGTAGTTGCAAAGGGCACTAAGCCCTCCCCTCAGCATCCTTTTCTCCAGACACAGCTAGTTTATGGGTCACAGTGCAGCAAAAGTGCCAATAAGACCAATAGGCTAAGATTTTTCAATAGGAAATCACGTTCTCTCACTTTTGTATAAAGTTTTTTCCAGCCTGAGTAAAATTCAAATTTGTTTAAAAATACTCAAAAGTTTCAAGTGGCATTTTGAACTATTCAAAAGAACATCTAATACTTTCCAGACATCTCCATCATCACGTTGTTTGTGTTTTTGCAGTCAGGCAAGTGAACCAGGACAAGCTACAGTAGAAATTTTCTACACAATGTTCATATTCTCTCCTAGTCCAGTTGTGACTATGGTACTATTCAATATGAACTTCCATGCTGGGGTTCAGTGAAGTTTGACCAATTGACTCCTCAGGTGCATTCAGTTCAAGTCGCCTGTTTTCACTCCCTTGGATAAACACGACTTCTGCATTCTTCACTTTCTAGCCCAGTTTGAATTGTAGCATTATGAAATCGGTCGTATAAGGCCTTCTTAAAATTACAGTGAATGAGATGTTAAGTAAGTATAGTGGTTACTGCAAAGTTTCTAATTCATTAGGGAATTGTGATTCTTATTTAGTTAATGTTTCTAAATTTCAGGTGAAAGAGGTTAATAAGTCCAAAATATAATCATTCCTATATTTTTCAAAATATATTATCCCTATTAATTTTATTATTTAGCATAGTCATGTGCTCACATTTAAGGTACTTTTCCTTCTTCTCTTTTTATTTTTCAGTAAACGGCAAAGTCACCGATACTGCAGTCAGAACTATCAGCCAAGCAGTCACACACCAGCAAACATAGACACAGATGAAGTAGAAAGTCAGGAGTGAAAGAAACAGTTTTGTTCTCATCTTTCAATAACGTTATGAACAGAGCAACTAGTACATAAAACCAGGGAAAAGTCTTATTTGCCTTTCCCTTTGTAGTACACACTTAAAATAATGAACTTACACACTTCACACAATGTTCAGCTGAGTCTTACTTAGAACTTGTAACCTTTTTCAATAAAAGCCACTTCTGAGTGAAAATACTGATTCCTAGGGAATGGAGCATCACAAATCACTGTCTACTTTCTATAGATAGGCTTTCTCCATGGAGAACAACCTGCACTAACCAGTGGGACAGCAGCTAAGACACTTAAGGAAAAAAGCAGCATCTTGTAGCTTCCAACTGCATACTGCTAAGAATAGTTTCTCTTGAAATACTCTTCCTATGTAGGATGTTAAGATCCACACAAAAACTACATTCAACTGTGGGAAGTACAATAGCCCTACTACTGTGATGGAGGAGCCTGAGGGTGAAGAGACTTACCATGGGATCAAGAATATAGTCCGTATCACAGTTTTTACTGGGTTGTATGAGATAACTTGCCTGATGTTGTTGGAGCAAATTCCAGTCTCAAACATGTTACAAGGAAATCAGAACCAGGCACTCACAGTGAAATGAGATTCCTAATACTACAGACATCACAAGAGATTTCCATAATGATAACCTGTTTCTGATTTCACTGTGAGGAAATGAATATGAAAGTAGCATAGATCAGTCCAACCTCAAAGAAAGATGGCAAGTGGAACTTTCTTACCCGAACCTCAAACTACAAAAGAACAGAAATGCTTTTTACTGTTTGAGACACTGAATTATACGTTTATGCTAAAAAAACCAAACGGCTTCTTATTACTAATGCAATGCACTGTAAAAATAACTGAATTTGAAATCAAATGCTATTCTCATGTCATTGTTTTATGTAACTACAAAATTACTTTGTTACTTCACAACTGAAACATCCAATAGCATCCAATTATTGAAACAACGTTTTCATACACTAACATTATCAGAACTGACCTGCAAAATACAGAGATTGGCAAATATCAGTTTGTAATCAATGACTGCTTTCAATTTGGAAGTGATTAGAGGAGGCAATTTATGTCAAACAAAGCTTTTGATGAATACATCTTTATTTGACTGAGGCATAACATAGCTCCAATTTACTTTAAAATACACTTCTTTCTTTTGACGTTTTACTGCACTTCAAAATCTAACGACACTAAAAATGTTTTTGAGACACCAGATAAGAAAGATACCTTGCATTAAACTGAACTTTCACTTTGCCTCTAAGATACAACTAAACACTTTGTAAAAATTATTTGGTGACTAAAAAGGCAGTTTACATTCCCACCACTGTAAATGAGTTGAGCACATACCTTATCTAATCTTAAATGCCACTATTAGTTATTCAATGAACCCAAGAGAGCCCTAGAGCTTCAGTATAATTTCTGCAAAACAGATTAGAAATAAATAACTGAATATTCAACAAACTGCAATGAATTAACATCACAGCATAGACACAGGTCCAGAAAGTAGATGATAGACATGGAGCCACCTTCCTGCTCTGCCACGGCAATTAGAGTGGCGCTTCTTTTCTGCAATACAGCCACGTTCACTGTGGTTTGTGTTTCACGGTACATACTGTATTACTCCACTTTACTTTTTACAGTTTCTCCTTTCAAGGTTGTCAAATCATTTCTAGATGCCCCTCAGACAGCCAGAATAATACCACCCTTCTGTGTATTCGTGCCAAGACAGGTCAAGAGCAACTGTCAGACCACTCAGATTTAAGACCAGATGTCAGACTTATGTATGCTGCTTAAATTCAGAGTGACACTACTCACTTCAGTGCGTCACTCCATTTCATTTTGCTGTGAAATTATCTCATTTTCATCCTGTGCTAAAAAATGATCCATACAACTTTCTAGATTTAAATTTGAATTTTCTTGCAAGGGGGACAAATTATTTTTTGTTACTTAAATAAAACCAAAAACAAAACCCAAACCAAACCCTAAATTTAAGAGATAAGTTGTAGATAAGTTAATGTAATTACATCCTTGGTTATATATTTCTGTCTGTGTGAATCAGTCTGAGGAAACAAATACATACAACAATGCCACTCCAAATTTTTATTCAGACGGGATATTTAGTTGTTTAGATGAGTCATAATGTCACATCACATTATCGAGTGGCCTAACCCCATGTTCCTAATTCCATGTTCCAGGTCCTGTCTCCTTGTTCAAAACCAAGAATGGCATAAACCCATTTATAATTTATGTAAGCTGCTGGCAGTTCCTAAAATGTCTTTCCCGGAGAATAATGAGTTAGACTGGTGTGGTAAGAAACATGATAAGTGATGGCACAGAATAAGGCGTAATGAATAGTTGCTGTGTCCCTGGCAGGAGATTACGGCACCAGAGAACCCTTTCATGCGATGTCTTTTATGTCAAATCATAAATTAAAAGAGATTTTTATTGTGAAATCTTTTGTCACTACAAGGAGCAAGAATGGTATAGGGCTGTATTTCTTTCCAGGGCTGCAAATCAAGGCCAAAATCTCTACTAATGTAAATGATGTCAATACATTCTGAATTTTACCCATATTTATCAGGAGAAAAAGTCATAAGTTGTCACTGTTTTAATTTAATTGAAGTATTGATTCTTCAGAATTTTTACATTATGTAGCATTTCAGCTACCAGTGTCTTCTTGTAAAAGACAATCTGGCACAAAAAGCTTATTCTGTGTATAAGTCAGTGGGAGTAGACAGGAGGATAGGCATTAGGGAGATGAAAAAAAATGCTATTTGAATTTATAAGGTCAGAGAAGTATCCATCTTCTACTGTAATTGCCTCAGATGATCAGCAGAAATTACAATCAACTACAACCAACCAAAAAAGAAATCTGCAGCAGTTCCAAAATAAAACTACTTATCAAAGACCTAAACTGGGCTTAACTTAGGTTAGGAAATAGCAGCAAGTTCAGAATTCTAGATGCGCTTATCAGCACAATCACATTTTTAGTTACCTTTCGAGAGGTCTGGTAACATTTTGCAAGAACAGTGCTTGAGGGCTGCCCACACCGTGTAAAGCCTGGACTGGTGCTCCAGTATATGTGTGTTCTCATACATTTTAATCTTAATTAAAATCTTAAACAGCTTTTATTTCAGGACCATATACATACATATATATGAGTGCATGGGTATGAATATTTATTTATTTGTTTGTTTGTTTGTTTGTTTGTCCGGGAGGAGAGGGCGAATGACCCAAGATTCAGTCCACTCAGGACTAATTCCCCTGAACCCTATTCTTCTTTTACCTCATTCCAGACACCATTAATATTTCCCAGATTTATTCTTCTCAGACCAAACTATGCCCCAGAATGTGTTTATGTTTAAGAATCCACATTCTCCTACTGTTCTGCCCAGTTCTATTATCTTCAGAGCCCCCCCACCACCAGTGCTCACTGTTCATCTGTGACAGCTGTATCAGTGGCTCACCTGTATTCAACAAAAATAGGTCCTGGAGGATGCTGTGGATATTTGTTAACATCTTCCAAAATCATATCTGTGAGATCGGAGGAATGTGAACAAGTGAGGTCAACAGGACATTGCTTTTGAAATCATTGGATATGCACACATGGAATCATGCAGACAGGTGTGTTTCTGTTTCAGTGAAATCAATTCATTAGATATATACAAATATACTGTCTGAAAGAGTTAAAAAAGAAGTTGGCAGATGGTCCTTAAGCTGAAAGCATACTACTATGGAAATAAAGTAGAATAAGCTGATGTAGTTGAAGATGTCCCTGCTTACCACAGGGATGTTGGACGAGATAACCTTTAAAGGTCCCTTCCAACCCAACGCATTCTCTGATTCTCTGATTCTAAATCTTTGTGTCCAATATTTCAATTTAGAAGCACTTCTTTATAGGCACAAGCATACTCCTAATAAAACAATTTTCTATCAAGTGCCAAAAAAATCTTAGGTAGTATTTCCTCAAGGACCAATATCCTCCCAATAGCACTTGAGCAGAGAGAACTGGAATTATTCATTTGCTCCCCCACTGCGAAATGCTGTTGAATTCTATGAACTCCTAGCTTCAGTAGGAGCCACTCACACACATACATTTTCTGTGAGCCAGACTATGATTTATAGTTTCATATCACTAATCAGATAGAAATGTACTAATTTGTACTAATTTAATTATACCATAGTAATAAACCTTGCCTTTTAGGCAGAAGCTCTATGAGGTGTATTCTCAACATGAGACATGTGTAACGCTGTAGCATCATCAGCCATTAGGCACACATGAAGATTGTCACCTTACATTTCTGGCAAAAGTCTAGCCCACTACAAGCATCACCATATGTATTGCATTTCCTCTTTGTGCTGAAAACCTTCCTAGGGATAGTATTAAAAAGGTCCATTTATGCAATATAGAATTTTAATCTAGAAAGTGCAGATTTGAGACACTGCAAGATGAGTGAAACAAGCTTGAAGTGCAGTCTATGCAGCTGCAAAGGCAGGTCACGGAAATTTTATTTCCCAGGGAGCTCCTGTACATTAGAAAAATGTAGGAAGCTACCATCAGCTCCTAACTGCACACATTAAATGTATCTACAAAGAATTCTAACAAGTGTCCAGAAATCTGTAGGACTTTCTGTCCTACAGAATATTTGCAGTTCTACGACAAGACAGAGGTAAGGAAGCAGAATGGCTTCTGTGCAATAGTTCCATACTGAATGAATACTCCTCTGGACAGTCTAAATATTGTAATTTAATTTGATATCATTTCATTGGTTTTTATTCTTTGTAATGAAATGCTATGTCACAATGTGTTTGTGTTGGCAACGTATTTGAGATTCTACTGGTGAATTCAAGGTCAGATTAGGAATAGTCAGATAACTATGCTGTCCAGGTAGGGGTTAGCTGGGTTTTTCCCATATGTGTAGTTCTTGTTAATTCAAAAACATCTCAAGACAGAATTCTACAGTATTCCCATAGCATCTGTAGTTAAGAAAAGCATCCAGAATAACAAGCAACTGACTGAGCCAAAGTTTTACATTAAGTGAAGGACTGCTTCAATTTTCAGTGACTAGTTTCACTCTCCTCCAGACATAGAAGACAACAAGGATGACTGGAGAGACACTGAAAGGCATATATTTCCTGATGTGCTCTGGCTCAGTTTTGACACAGTGAAGAAAAGGAAACCTTCCTTTAGTCCTACACTGGACGCTTGCTGCAGATGGCAAGGAATAGATATACCTTGCTAGTCAGGAATTTCATACAAAGACAGAGAGCATCTTACTGGTCAGAGGATCCTACTGAGAACAATCAACACTAGAAACATCCAGTTTTAGTATCTGGTATTTTTGGATTATCTATTAATTCATATGAACTTTCTTCGCAATTAATATAGAACATGGGAGTGCTGGTGAATCTTTACAAGTTTAGTTAGTGAAAACTTCTTCCCTGTTTTGCTTGCCTGGAGATTCTCTCTTCAAAAATACAGTAATAAACAGTCCCTTCAGTTGCTCAGATCAAATAAAGTAATTCATCCATGCCATGATTTGATGAGTCTAGCTGCATGTAGCTATGTATATAAAATAAGAGCTGGCAGATTTGCACTGTGTAGTCCTCAGCAACAATCTTGCTTACAGATCGTATAGTATGTACAAATTACATTATACAGTGTATAGTGTGCACTACAGATGCTGCTTGTACTCATGCACAAGCACAATAGGAATTCAGAAAGCAGAATGATCAGCCACAAACTGAGATATTTTAAAACCATGAAAAAAAGATTTTGAAAATCCTAACTAAAGGAAAAGGTCACGTTGTTCTTACTTTTATGCAGTGTTCTTTTTCATCAATGGTACCAATGTACGTGGACTTTTTCTCAGAGCAGGACTTTGCAGCTAGGAGATCAGTGTTGTATTGCATATCACATTGTCATTTGATTATAACTGGAAGGCAAGAAAAGCATCAATATATGCAGCACGTGGGATACAGATGCAATTCAATTATTCTATCCGGTGTAATTATACTTTGCAATTGACTAGTGGTTTATAGGATCTTGGAGAACTTAAATGGAAAGTCTGTAATAAAATGATGATTGCTTTAAAACTAGTCACCATGTTCTCCTTAAAAATAATATCTCCTTTTGTTAAAAAACCATATGTGGCGTTCCTGTCTTTTAACAAGCATTCCATATATTTGAGTTTAGATACTTGTTTTGTACTTAAACTGCTCATTTCTAATCAAGAAATTGTTCGGTCCTTTTTAGGCACCTGGTCCCTTTTGTTTCCTCTGCAATGTTTGTTGCTGCCCATAACAGATATTTTTCTCA
>VZRI01010266.1:96773-167595 GCA_013397515.1 Upupa epops
AAATAGTGTAGCCAGCAGGAGTAGGGAGTTTATCATCTCCCTGTATTTGGCACTTTGGTAAAGCCACATGTTGAGTACTGTGCCCAGTTTTGGGTCCCTCAATACAAGAGAGATGTGGAGGTGCTGGAGTGGGTGCAGAGGAGGGCAACTAAGCTGGTAAAGGGCCTAGAGAATAAATCTTATGAGGGAAGACTGAGAGAGCTGGGGCTCTTTAGTTTGAAGAAGAGGAGGCTTGAGAGGAGACCTGATCACTCTCTACAGCTACCTGAAAGGACATTGTAAAGAGGTTGGAGGTGGTCTCTTCTCACAAGCAATTAGTGACAGAACAAGAGGGAATGTGTTCAACTTATAACAGGGTAGGTTTAGACCAGATGTTAGGAAGAAGTTTTTTACAGGAAGGGTGGTGAAACACTGGAATAGGCTACCCAGGGAGATGGTTGAGTCCCCATCCCTGGATGTGTTTAAAGATCATTTGGATAAGGTGTTGAGGGATGAGGGTTATGGTTTAGGGGTGAACTTGTAAGATAGGTTAGATGGTTGGACTCGATGATCCCAGGGGTCTTTTCCAACCAGAGTGATTCTGTGATTTACTTAAAATGCATAAAGGAAAAAAAAACCCACCACAAAACACATTACTTTATCTGTCTCTCCCCAATCTTTTTCTGATTTCTTATGCCCTAGAACACCTGACTGCATGAAGCCAAAACATGTTAAAACATGGAAAAATCTCAGTGTAACTAAATTCAGTTCAGTTACACAGTCAGTGTTATTTGCACAAATGCAGAGCAGCCTCCTTATCTGAATTCTCCATTTGATGATATTGGAGAAATATCTTTCTCTTTATCTAGGTGAAAACATTAATGCAAAGAAACAGAAACAATTTGAATTTGAATTAGATGCTTCATTCTGGAACATCTGGGTTTGAATGTATGAAGGCTTTTCATTGCTAGATTGCAGTGGTATTTTAAAAACTCAGATTAACTACTATAATCAATTTTTTTAATACAAAACAATCTGAAAGGACAAGTGTTTTTTTCCTAAATATGTCTATATTTATACAAGTGGAAAGACTGACTGAAAAATAGCATTTGTCTTGACTGCTATGTCTTTAAAAATATATTTGTAATCAAGTAAGTCTATTACTTTTGTGACAGCAGTAACAGACACAGCAGATGAGTACACTTACTTTCCAGCAAAAGCACAGTCATTTTATACTACTCACTAAGTCCACAACAGTCTTAACTCAGTAACTCCAATGGCTTTGCTGAAGCTAAGCTGAGATACCAGAACTCCCAGCTTTTTTGGATCCTGTATGTACTTCAAAGTTGTTTATACCTTGGTTTAGGTCCCATGAGTTGGCTATTCCTCATGGGTTTGATGAATACTTGATCAGTTAGGCTGCATTTTTTCCTTTGTATATTTTAGTTCTTAGTTCTTTATACATAATTAAAATGTATAGCCATGGCGAGATGACAGCAATAAGCCTTTAAAACAACAGAGGCATTACACGATACTAATACATTCATAAATCAGAGACCAGATACCAAAAAACAAGTCACAAGAATGTACCTAATCATTTTTACTAGCGGCTTTTCAAGTGGAATTTAACTAAAATAGTGAAGGCTTCAAAACATGAAAAAGAAATAAACGCCTTAGAGTGGTAAAGCCAAAAGACAGTTATTCATGATCACATCTTACCACCTCTTGAGATGAAAAAGACCACGAAAGTGAACAGTCTCCAAGAAATTCAGCTCCAGTTCAGCTTGAATAGTTGGAAGTTTGTTCCAGTTCCTCCTGCAACCTGACAATCTATACAACTGGAAGTTTTGCTGCACTCTGGGGACTTTTGAAAGGTTGCCATCCACTTTGTTTTGAATCTGGAGTTTCCATTCTGATGAGTTTAAAAAGCACCCTTTTTAAAAGTATTCTTTGTAATCCTACCTTGAGAAATACAGCATCGAAACTTTATTCCTTTCAATTGAAAATAAACTTTCCACATCACCAACTGTTTTAAAAGTTTTTTGCACTCTGAAGTGATTCATACTACCATCAGAAAAACAAATATCCAGCATACTAGTTCCAGCTTCACTTAACCTCAGCTTCCTTTTTTCTCCAATCTAAATATCTTTCAAGACAGCTCAAATGGGTTTTTTTTTATGGACTTTACTATCAAGCTATATTTCTCTGTTTGGAGCACTAAAATTATTTACAACAGGTGAAAACCACAATAGAGCTATCATGTCAAAATGTTTAGACTTGCAACTGAAAATACAGTTGTCTGAGGTGAACTAAAGAATTAGTTCCTTCAGCTGTAAATTCCTCTTAGAGATTGGTCAGCATATTGTATATTTCTGAATAGCATTCGAGATGTCATCAAGATGTTCTTTACTATTACTGACAACACCAAAAAGATTGAAAACTTTTTATAGTTTACTTTTATCTAAGATTTTTCCATGTCAAATTCTGGTTTTAGCTTACTTTTTCTTATCCTTCCGCAGTCATTACCAAAAGTTTACAGCTCAGAAGAGCATCCATTTAATGATATAGCCATCTGTTAAACTCCTTCAAGACTGATTATCACCTGCTTTACTTTTTAATGTGCTTGTTCATTCCTCTAAGGTAACTGCATAACTTTTTATCACATTACTTTAAATCAAATTGATAATGACTTTAATCTGTTGATAATTTGATAATGCAGCCCTCAAAATCATATTCCTGTGGCTTGTGCTATGCTGACTGGCCACATCATTTAGCAAGAGGAGTTAATTGTGAAAGACTTGTGATTTTACATAGGTACATGTTGCAAAACCTGTGTGTCTAGAGGATCACCCCTGAAGAAAAAAAACCAGATGTATACAATTAAAACTGAGAAAAGTGCTATCTTCATGAGTAAAATAATGAATAAAATGACACAGATGATTTTCAGCCACTCCACTGGCTGTCAAATATCCTATTTAAATAAAAACAAAATTAAAAGCTGACAACAGGGTTTGCTTTTTTTGTTTTCAGACGTTTTCTGCAACAAAATAAATGCTTCTTTGCATGGACTTAGTACTGCCAGCAGTTTCTGATCAAGGGACAATTATTTTAAAAACTAGTAAGTTCAGTCAAGCATCTTAATTTATAGAGTAGTCTCAGTTTCAATGAACACCCCATTTTTACAGCAAATATAGAAAACCAGTATATTTCATTTATTTAATTAATGTCATTATTCCGTGGTCAGAAGAAAATTATTTTAGGCTCTCTCTCATCTGTATATCACCCCTGTTGTTTTACCTAGCTAAAGCATATCTAACTGAGAGGATTATCAAGCAACATGAAAGCAATACACAGAGTATGCAAGGGGGCATGTTGCATCATTTACGGTGACTAGACACAAGTATACACTCTCTATGCCCCTTGCTGTAGCTCTGCCCTGCGCAGCATACATGGATGAGCAGGGTTATGCAGCTTGTAATGAGTTATCCCAGTGTAATAACCTTCTTGAACATAAGCACAGGGGAATGACAAGTTCACCTGTATTTGCATTAGAAAGAATTTAATATTTCTTAATCTGGAAAACTTGAAATAGACTAACAGGTACTACCAGTCACTGTTCATTCAGTGGCCACATGCAAAATAACTGCAATTTAAACAATCAGTTTTCACGGTTTATAATCACATTGGCTAAAAAGCATCCACAGAATTTAGTTTCAGTGAAAAACATTTAGAAAAAAGAAATATGAATCACAAGCCAGAACCTCGGCTGACATTAAAACAGTAGGACTTAGCATCCATGGAATATCTGGCTGCGGATATATTTTAAATTGGTGTGAAGTATAATTGTATATATCTATATATATCTTGGACAAACAATGAAGGTTTTAGATTCAACAGGAGGTTTAAAGTGCTGACTCAATATACAGCCCCATTAACTGGGTTACAGTGAATTATTGTTAAGCATAAATTACAATTGACTGACACTTACATGTGTTGTTATACATATTGATCATCATGCAAATGAGAAATACAAGTGTATCTGGAAAACTACAAAGCATACGTATTGGTAATGTCTGCAAAGACATGCCGTTAAGTGAATCTATGGTTGAGCAGCACACATTTGATTTCAAATCTTTCATCCTACTCATACAAGTACAACCAGATGGCAAGTCACATCCTAATGTTTACTTTTCCTTTTCCTGATTCTGTAACAAGTTGCTGGCAGGTTTTCTTGATGGGCTTTGAAAGAAGAGTGCAAACCTAGACAACATATTTTATATTAACAAAGACTGATTTATAGGGTTTGTAGGATGAGAGTTTTTGTAACACTGTTGAAGACTATAGATTAAAAAAATAATTCCTTGTCCAGTGTCTGTGTCAACTCTGGAATCTGAGGAGTTGTGCAACTACTGCACTTCCCCTTTTTTAATACCCTTCTATATCCAGCCTCTGCTGCTAGAGGAAAAAGAGGGCATTTCTATCATTGGTCAAAATCACCTCTTGGATTTCATTTGAAAATTAATGAAAATACCTCACTACCAACTAGTTATGAGTTTACAATTCTCTAAGGATTCAGCATAAGGTAATGAGATCTGCTGCAGCATTTCATATAAAGGAAGAGGAAATGTGTCTGTCTAATTTAAAGGCAGAACTTTAAACAGTGGGAAAGGGTTAGAGTACCTCCCTCAGAATTAGCTTCTAGCTCTGTGTCGTATCTTCACAAACCCACTATAAAAATAATGAATTCTTAACAATCTGATGTTTTGACACTTTCTAATTTTGAATTGTAAATGGAAAGATTAAAATTTTATTCAAATTCCTTATTAAAACAATATTGCAATGTGCAAAAAGACACCCTGTGATCTTATTTGCATCAAATTACACAGGGAAATGTTCATCAACAACAGCATAATTAGAATTTTTACTCTTTGCTATTCCTAGCTGTAATGGCAATGTACTTGTAGTGCTACAAGTTCCAAACACCATCTCTTAATGAGGGTGTATTACCTCTTCTGACTGTAAAACTATGATGTTTCAAGTCTGTTTTCATGTTATTAACCTCTTTCGCCTTCCTTTTCTGCAAAAATCTCATGGTTCATCCTATCTAAAAACTTCTAAATTCTTCATCAGCCCTTTGTATCTCTGTGACACCTTATAGTTAACCTTCTTCTTAGACTTTGAGAAATACTGTCACCTTTGTTTTGTAAAAAGGAGAGTGTAGCAGTGGCAGAATATCTTTTTAGAAGAAATAGATGTATGCAATCCTGTTTCCTGTCTCTTGCTCATCAAAAAGGTGAAAAGGACGGTGGAGACAGTAGAGCATGTGAGTAAGATAAGGAGAAGAGGCATTAATAATATCCTTAATGAATGAAAATTACATTTTACTAATTCAAATCAACAAAAAGATTTCTACAAGCTTATATAAGAGTTATAGGCCCTCTGTATGGGTCAAAACTAGACAATGAATTGACACAATATTAATTAATTTTATGTTGCGCAATAGGGAGCATTTCAAAAATAGCTGAGCTAGCATTAACTTGGTTTGTAATATATGTAGCACCATTGTATTACCATAAACGCATGGCTTCTGCTTCCCCAGGTCAATTAAAGGATATCTTTTCAACTCACTGAAGAACAAGGATTGAAACATATAGTAGCTGTTCTCTACCCTGTGGTTACAATGGGATAAATACACCAGTGGATGAATGAAATAAATTGAACCAGTTCTTTCAAAAAGTAAACATGATCTAATTGTTCATTGAGTACTACTAACTACACTGAGTAAAGAGAACATACTGTGGTAATTTGGGCTTATGAAAAGATACTGCTCAACAAAGTCTCTTATGCTGTACAGGAGAATGTATTCCATTGCAGTCTCATTCATGACTACAAGGAATCATAGAATCATCAGGGATTGGAAGGGACCTCAAAAAATCATCTAGTCCGATCCCCCTGCCACAGCAGGATCACCCAGGACAAGTCACAGAACAGAACATTATGGATTGGAAGAGACCCAAAAGGATCATCCAGTCCAACCTCCCTGCAGGAAACCCCGACCAGGTCCAAGCGGGTTTCAAATGTCTCTAGAAAAGGAGATGCTACCCCCCAGCACCCTCCGTCACCCTCACTGGGGAGAAGTTATAGAATTGGTCAGGGTTGGAAGGAACTACAGGACCATCCAGTTCCAACCCCCACGGACACACCACCTTAGAGCAGGCTGGCCAGAGCCTCATCCAGCCCAGCCTTAAACACCTCCAGGGTTGGGGCCCCAACCACCTCCCTGGGCAACACACTCCAGGCTCTCATCACTCTCAAGGTGAAGAACTTCCTCCTCACATCAAGGCTAAATCTACTCATCTCCAGCTTTGCTCCATTCCCCCTAGTCCTGCCACTATCCGAGATCCTAAAAAGTCCCTCCCCAGCTTTTTTGTAGCCCCCTTCAGATACTGGCAGGCCACAATAAGATCACCTCAGAGCCTCCTCTTCTCCAGACTGAACAGCCCCCACTCTCTCAGTATGGCCTCGTAGGAGAGGTGCTCCAGCCCTCTGATCATCATGTGGACTTGCTCCAGCACGTCCACATCCTTCTTGTAATAAGAGCTCCAGAACTGGACGCAGTCCTCCAGGTGAGATCTCACCAGAGCAGAGTCTGCAGGTGGTGTCTCACCATCGACACACTTCTCCTTATGCAGTATTCTATCTAGGAAATCTAAACTATTCTCAAGGTATGACTGTCATCTTCTCTCAATATACAACATCCAAAGCAATTGAGTAGGACATCAGCTAGAAACAATATTTTCAGAAAGTACCACCTCCAAGAGGAGGAAGCACAGGATTTCAAGGACATTATATGCAAGATAAAGTCAAAGTTTTCCACAGGTCAGTCAGTCAATGGTTTACCTGTGATATAGATGCAGACTCCTATTCTCCTAGCACATGAGTGAGCTGAACAGAGGTCTGAAATATTCCCAGAGTAGGCCTACTGTAGATTGAAGAGAAAATCCATAAAATTCATGCAAAAAGGAAGGGTGGGCCAATTTGGCTGGTATAGGTTTTTTTAACCCTTAGAATCTTCAGTGCTATCGTACTCTCTGTAGTAGGCTGGAGGAGGACAGGAGCCACAATGGCAATGAACCACTCCCTTGCATACCAAAACCATCATCTCCTCTCACCAAATGAAGTGCAGAAGTATTTGTTTCACTAATGCATGGGAAAATTAAATTCATGAGCAAACACAGTGTCTCATATGCATTTCTGAAGAGGTCAGGAAAGTCTGTTCAGAAAATGTCAGTGGTTTTGTTTTCTCCTGTTTCTTGCTGAGCTGCTGGAAGCTGCTGCACATGACCTTTTCCTGACTTCATGCTTGGCTGACATCTGGTTACCATATGTTTGTATTATTATTGTTCTACCCTTTTTTTATAGACTGTGCATCCTGATAGATATCAATCTACAATACATGCACTCCTTCATACTAGAATTATATTTTACATCAACATCAGTAAAAATAAAGAGCTGGAATATCTAGAAAGTAATATAACCCAAACACAGTGGTGTAGTAAGAAATCAAGACAGAATCAAAAAGAAGCAGGTTGTTTACATTGATGCACGTTTGGGGTTTTTTCTATCTAAAAGGATTAATTTCATATTATGATTAATTAGGAAAGAAATATAAGGTCAAATGCTTGAACTGAGAGTTCAGCTGAAGCCCTATTGAGTCTTCATAATGAATGGGAAAAGAGCCATTAGTAAAGTTAATAGTCAAGCTACATCAATTCATAGAGTCAGAAATTTTCAGGTTGGGAAAGACCTTTGAGGTCGAGACCAAATGTTACTTTAGCACAACCAAGTCCGGCACTAACCAAGTCACTAAGCACTATGTCTACAAGTCTTTTAAAGTTTCCACACATGTAAGATAATTTTTACAAAGGTGAATGTTCCCACCAACTTTAAATAATTTACTGGTGCAAATGGTAGGAACCTGAAGAGATGGAGCAAGGTGAAGGCACAATTGTGTGAAGCCTATTCCTCAACCACAGGAGTATGAGTTAGAGTTAGCATTTTTAGCCTTTGGTATTTCAAAACATAGAACCACAGAATCGTTCACCACTAAAGCATACCACTAGGCACTGCATCTTAAAAACACCCAAGAATGGTGACTCAACCACCTTCCTAGGCAGCCTGTACCAAGGCTTGACTACTCTAAAAAACTATGTCCCTCATGTCCAGGCTAAACCTCTCCTGGTGCAGCTTGAGACCATTCCTTCTTGTTCTATCAATAATAACCTTTGAGAAGATACCAGTATCTACCTTTCTGCAATGTCCCATCAGGTAGTTGTAGAGGGTGATATCATTTCCCCTCAGCCTTCTCTTCCTCAGACTACAATCAATATCTCAGTATTTGTTGACAAGGCAGGACAAGAAGCATATTTGTAGTGTGACTCCACTGGAAATCACTTGAATGAAGACGCTCTTCGTGAGGTTTAGTGTATGATCAGCAGCAAGTACTTACACAGATGTACAGATGCTCTGGCAGTCATTACATACTTGGAGGGCACATTGATTTCAGCAGGAATTTTAAATAATGGATGAGTTCAACACCAGATCCCTTAGGAAAAAATGTATCGTGCAAACAGCAACAAGTAGGTCACTCACTTTGCTTTGAAACCTTCAATTGTCAGTACATGATTTTTCAGTCAGGTGAGCAGCAGAAGAAATTTCTCGCAGAGATGCTTGTTTTCACACTAGCATTATAATGTAAAGTCTCCCAGCACCAGAAGAGGAAAGTTTGTGTGACAAGTATCTGGGGCATGAAGAGTGGGTGGGAATGGTGACCACATTGGAGTCTCTGATAGTAGATGCTGTTTGAAGCACAGTATTAGTCTTCCTGCTGCTTTTCTTCCCCCGGCACTATGATTAACTAAAGACTACAGTTCAGGATTTTCAGTGTTCCAGGCATATTAATTGTTTTATAAAGTTTGCGCAATCACTCACTGTGACAGCTCTGCATTGCTGATCTCTAAAGCGAGCATCACCACGGTAATGTGCAAGATAAACCGCTTCATAACTCTGCAGAACTTCCTGGGGAAAAGGAGGTGGGGTGGAAGATGCTGGAAGGCACTGAACAGTTGCACCGCCTGTGTGGTTCTCAGCTATCATGCCATGAAAATGAGAGTGGCTGTTTGTCAGACAGAGCAGGGGGAGTCAGAGTGATTTTATGTGACTTTCCCATGGCATTCTTCAGAAAGTGACTCAGGCATTTTAAAGACCATGGAGATCAGTAAATACCTGAGCAAATTCCTGCTTTGCTATAAGAGACATTTCTGGTGTTATTTTCCTTTTACAATGCTAGAAACACTTACATTATTGACATAGGCAGCAGACAAAAAAAGGTTTCACCAAGACTTTGGTCCCAGAACTGTCCTGCACTGCGGGAACAAGTGACACAGGTTGCGTTTGAGTTTTAATCCTCAAATCCAAAATGCTCTTCTTTTTCCTGTATGTTTCTCCCAAGTCTGTAAGTTGTACGACATGTTTGTATGACTATAAAGAATCTATCACAACACAGCAAGAGATCAAAGAACACTGAAAAATTTCACATACCTAGAGATAAAGTGACATGGAGGAAGTTCAATGAAGATACTTGCTAATACACTATTATGATGACACTATTAAATATTTCATTAATGAAGGCAGCTCAGCAAAAGCTGTTTTTCAATAGTAGTTTGTTTTTAAAATAAAAACCACCGCGGCTTCAGGACAATGAAGTTGTCAATAAATTTGTACTGTATTTGATGAATAGCAATCTGGGAAATAGAAAGAAAAAGGATGAACCATGGAGGAAGAAGAGGGAAATAAACATAAAGGTTTCCAAACTAGTCATAAAATGTTTTGCTTTAAATTATCAGTTTCATTTATAAAAACACCCAAAGTTATGAAACAAGATGAAAAAAATAAAGAAGGAAAAAATGATACCAAACATTGGGAGGAGATAATAGTGACTGACATTAACTGAACTACCTTGGCTGCCTTTTCCACATTACCCAGACATTTGTAATGAAAATATAGCTGATGTAAATAAAGCACTTGAAATTTATTTTTTACAAACTAAAGAGGAATTATGATGTACTGCTCTTACAAATATTAATAAGTAATGGCTGTTGCCAGGGGCTTGCCTGTTCATACATTTCTCTCACAATCATTGGCCTCTCTGGAGAAGGACCTTGCTGTCCTTAGAATAAAGTTCTGCTCTCCCTGCTGAATTCCTGTCAAAAAAGGCTAAACTGTGATCATGACCTCTGCACTCCAATTACTTGATAAAGCTGTCCTGGGAGCACGATTATTTGCTTTAAATCTTGCATCCTATAGGCGATAATAATTAGTACCACAAATACTCAGGAGAAGAGGGTGAAGTAAGCAATGGTTCCAGTGATATAAAAAAAAACCCGAGTCAGCTTGTACCTACTGGAGACCTGACCTAGAAGCAATGCCTCTTCATGAAATAAGGTGATTTTATCATAACAAAATGCAACATAAGCAAATACTTTAATTAAAGATCCTGAAAATCATCCTACCTATTGACAAGTCTCCAAGAATGGAAAAGCAAAGCTTCCTCTTGCAATGAATAATTGGTTTCCTTGCTGTGTGTTTAGCAAAACAGTGATAATAATGGCTTGTTTGCTCACAGATCTTAACAACTGGTGCATCCCCTCTCCTCCTAGAGAAGAAAAGGTACACTGTTGTTATCTCCATTATTTCTGTGTCCTTTTTGCTGCCTCTGCAGAAATAAAAAATCAAGTTGCCACAAAGGAGTAAAAATACCTACTTCGCAAAATGAAATCCAAGAAAGGATATATATAAATCTTTTTTATTCTGGGGCTGGATTGAGCTGTTGGAGTCAACTGTTTGTCTAAAAGGGATCACTCCAGGATTAGCTGAAAGAAATTCAGATTCTCTCTTTGCCATCACTAAAAGGATGCAGGAGCCAAGCAGAGATGTAACAGTCAGGCTTATTTCCTATTATCCCTCTGTCTGGTCAAACAAGGACTGGGACAATTTTGCCTAACACAAACAGTCAGCAGTGCATCTGAAATTCCCACTTAGAGAGATTTCAGACCGTAAGTCCATTATGCTTCTATGAGACTCAGGCTCTTAAATTAGTTAGGATTAAAAAAGAAAGCAGCTTGCTACCATATCCCAATTTAAATTCTGAAGCACCATAATTATTCTTTCAGGATCTCTGCAAGTGAAGCAGTTTCCTTCCTTTTATTGAATTCTGCAGTTCACAATAACAGAGTAAAAAGTTTTCTCTAACCTGAAATAATGAACCATAAATCATGTAAAGCATGCAAATGTAGTTCAGAGAAAAGGAAAAGCCAATCGTAACTCATTGAGTCTCCAAAGTAGATTTTTCTACATGACTTTTTTCAGCTCTCCTTTCCACAAAAAATGCTCATTCAATAATTAAACAAAAGAAAAAATGAGATCATTATGTCTCATCATACAAACTGGTAAGCAGAATCTCAAAGAGTCACATCAGGAGGAAAATAGGCCTATAAAGTTGAGGAAAAACCCAATTCCTATTTGAAAATATTTCATATGTCATACCTCTCACAAAAATAGTTTCTATTCTAACTTCCCCACAGATGCTAATTAAGCTTAATAAAATTTTTAGTAATATTTTAAAATGAAATTTAAACCATTAACACACCTGATAGGACATCTATGATAAATTTTGTTAATTTTAGTCTACTGCTTCTGTCCTTTACTGCAGAACAAAAGTGCTGAAAAACCACATGTCGGTAATAGGAAATCTAACATTAGCTTGTGCAAAAAAAAAAAAAGTTCATGTGAAAATATGAGCCATACCTGCAGGTTCAGGTGTTATAGATGTCTTTTACCTGTTGAAGTCTCTCCTGATTTTGAAACAAGATAGCTAGAACTTCCTCACACTCTCAAATATTTGCTTCTTACCCAGTCTCCTTTTTCGCACGGACAAACTCCTGCAATCTATACTTGACAAATTCTCATTTAAACAAGCACTTTTCAGCATTTAGCCCTAAAATCTGGGACCTTGGTAATGAGTGAATGAAAGGTGTTTGATTTTCCTAAGTCAGGTTACCTTTAGAGACTTAGAGCTCCTTAAAGTGAAAAGCAGACTCAAAACTGGTAACTGTTCTTTACACTCTTGAACATAACAATTAGTTTACAATACAGAGTAACAAGAAACTTTTGACAGGAGATTGCCCTTGTTTTGGCTCAATGCTGTTAGCACTCAAATGAACACTGGTTGTGTAAAAATCATGGTTATATAAAAATAGTGGATCTCACATAATATTTTGATAACACACAGCATCCAGGATATGTTTTGGTGTTACAAGAGAAAAGACAGTGTCTTGTTTATGAGGTTACTGTTCCTGTTACTTCAGAAAGCCTGAAGACTAGTCCCGAACTTGTCAGCTAGTTAGACAAGCACCATTAAACCATGCTTGGCAGCCCAACACAAATCTAAGAAAGTAACTACATTTTCAGTTTTAATTGATCTAGTTTCCTACTGTAATTATGTAAACTCTACTACCTTGCTCAGGGCTGACTGTAGTATATAAGCATCTAGTTTATATACGTGATGTTTCCTGCAGCATAACAGTCATTCATGAGGAAATTGTATCCAATAAAACAGGCACTTTAAAAAATAAACCTTCAGGGACCAAAGCTTAATGCACCATGTGAATCTCCCCAAATTGATAGAGAAGATTATGCTTCATTTATGAGTAATTTAGTCAATAAGCACAAAGATGTATATACAGCACAGACATTATCATGTAAACAAGGTCGCCTCAAGAGCACGTATCTCTCAGTTTTTATTAGTAGTTATGGGCTTAAGCTACATTTAAACAAAATTCAAAGATCCTTTTCTAATCATGGGAAACTTGTGAACTAAAATCTGAATATAAGCTGTGGATATGCAAGTATGTTCTGTCTAAAACAATTACATTAAATATAGGAAGGGAACAATGCTGTAACAACACCAGACACCTCAGTGATCAGTTTCCTTTCTGTTTTAAATAAACTTTTGCATAGTGGAATATGGGAAGCTGCCTTTGCTTTAAAAGCATGCTGGTTATAGAGATAAGACAACTCCTGCACTGAATGACACAACACACATCTTTATAGCTTCAGAGGTCAGCGAGACATAAAGCAGGCTTTAGAAAGAGGTCCTTCTGCCTTATAAAGCAATTATAACAACACATTCATAATGAGGTGGATTCTAACCATAAGTTTTCTGACTGGAAGGTTGGAGATAACAAAGATTCAACTAGTCTGTGCTTTCCATTTATTTATTCTGTGCAAAACAGCTTGCAACATAATGCCCTGGACATACAAGTAACAACATTTTATGATCATTTATGTCACCTTTGTATACTATCACAGCTAGTACTCTCTCTGAACTCGACTCAGAAAATTAGTTTTCCAGAGCTGCTTCTTTCACAACAAGCCAAAGGACTCAGCTCTGAAAGAAGATCTGCTCACAGAAGACCTGTGGTCTTTTGAGTGGGAGAAGCCAAATGAGTGTCAGCAAACATGAGCAAAGGGAAACCATGAAGCAGGTGAATGATGGGAACATATGGAGTTTTACATTCACAAGGGTACTGAGAGAAGGCTGCTGTTTGAACCAGCTTTGCAGTGGCCTCTGTCTATATTTGGCACAAAAGCACAGGGATGCAAATTTCAAACTCCTTTCAATACCCTGATTGCCCCGGTCTTCCTCTGTCTCAGTTTGTCTGCTCTAATCTATTATCCCAGCTTCATTCTACTTGGGTCTGCTCGGAAGTTCAGCAGTATCGAGCAGTTAACAGTGCCTCCAAGGTGCTTATACGGCTTTATTTACTGAGACACATTTTTCTGTTTCAGCATTAGATCCAGATCATTTATCCAACAAAAAATGCAATAACCACCAGATGCTGTGCTGCACCAGTGACTAATTATCAAAGAACATGACAGACATGTAATTTCTGAGGGCATTGGAAAAGATTTAAGGAGTGGGAGAAGCAAGAAATAAGATTAAGAATTCATGAAATTCAGAACAAACAATTGGTTTGCATTTTGCAGGAATGTTGTAACCTGTTCCTGAAGCAGAGCATCAAATGAAAGTGTTACTGAGGCTGAAAGACACCCCTGGAGATTGCTTTGTCCTAATCTGCTGCCTGAAGCACTGTCACCTGCAGTAGTTTGATGAAGACCATGCCCAGTTAGAATTCAAGTGTCTCAAAAGATGGAGTCTCTGCATTGTCTTAGGGTAACCTGTGCCAGTGCTTAATCATTCTCATGGCAAAGGTTTTCCTTATGTTTACATGGAATTTTCTGAGTTTTAGTCCGTGCTCTTTGCCTCCCCTTTTGCCACTGAGAAGAGCCTGACTTCGTTGTCTTTACTCCTCCCTACATGATCCTGATGCGATCCATCTGAACTTTCCTTTCTTCAGACTGAACAGTCCCATTTATCACTTGTATATCAGAGGCTCCAAGACCTCAAAATACCATCCACAGGACAGTATGATTTAGAAAGTGTGCTTTTGGGGTTCACTGTGACTTTCAGAGCAACAGTTTAGGCTGTATTCAAACTAGCTATATTGCATCAGTTATGTAGAGATTATGGTTGTAGATTTGTCTAAGAACTGTGAAGATAAGGAATGGTTTTGTTCCTTTTCCTTTTGATTATTTTTTTAAACATAAGCTTTAATTGTGACAGTCTCATGATGTCAAAAATAGAGTACTGGTTGCCTTCTCCAATTGAACATGTCAATACAGCTTTTCTCCTGTTTTTCAACTTGAAATTTCTCCATTAATTTTCCAAGCATCTCCATGCTGGACCACCAAGCTTCCAGATCTCCTTTCTACCTGCTTCCCTTTCTCTTTGTCAGACCTTGAACCTGCACATCTTTTAAATATTAAACATGTGCTTAAGCCTTATTTTTAGTAAAGAATTTATATTGAAATGTGTCCTTTAAACAAAGTAAAAATAAATTCAGTGAAAAATTCTTGGCAGTTAACAGCCAATACTTAGCAGCTTTGGTGTCAGATCATCTCCTGGGGTTTTCATCACTCGCTGAAGGTAATCTGAATTCCTCCCAGGAGATGCTTGGAATCATCATGAGACTCCTTCTTAATAACGAGTATTAGATGGGGCACTGGCTATGACATCTAGAAGCAGGTAAGATATGCAGAGATACAGGGGTATAACATACCCACAGCTATTTGTCTATTTAAACTGGTATTAATGTTGTGCTGTTGGTCTTGCTCTACTGACATTATGTCAGATGAGTGTTTTCTACAGAATGCAAAACATAACCTGAAAAATGTTCTAAAGATTCGAAAAATTCATGTCTTTTCAAGATTTGGAAAGCTGGGGGGGGGGATTATTTCTACTTAATATATGTTATTACACAGTCTGTGGCTGAACCCACATTGTCTGCCACACTCTAAATGTGTTGCAGCATTATGTCACAATCCGTCTCCTTTATAAACTTACCCACTACCGATCTCAAAGATCTCTGTGTCGTTCACTGCTGCTACTGTCCAAATCCTGCTGCTTCTAAGTGAAATGGAGCCCGAGAAGATCACAGGGACTTTGGCTTTTTCTGTCATCTGTTTTACACAGCCCAGGTTGTAGCTCAAACACAGGGTAAGGTTAAATTCAGCTTTCCCTTTCTCGCCTTGCAATGGTCCTGGCAGTGAGATTACATAGCGATTCTGATTATTTCACAAATGCATAGGAGCTAATTTCAAAATTGATCCTTCAGGCTTAAAGTCCCTGCAGTTATCTCCAGGTGAGCCATTTATCTTACATAAGGTTTCTTGTTTATTGCCTGACAAAGAACCTAGTCTTGCTGATGCAGCCAGTAATTTATAGCAGCTAGAATGTCTTGGCAGAAGCTTTTCTCACCTTTATTCCCCACAACAAAGATCACTCACTGATGGGTTACTCTATAAACACAACTGGGGGCAATACAGAAAGGTTCACTTTTATCCCTCTGCTCCTAGAGCAGCAGAGTCACTCCTCGCTTCACCAGTACTTAACATTTTTACAATGCTCTATGTCTCCACAAAGGTGCAGAAATGTTAAGTAAATCATTCTGCAATCTCTGCAAGAAAGGAGGGTATTTGAGAGATGGCCGGAAATTTTCAGGTAACATTTTCCAGGGAAATTCAGATCTATTAAAATTTAAGAGTGTTACTAAATTGCTGAGAAAATTATACAATTTCCAAAATTCTCCCAAATTCCCACTTTTACTTCATCTTCTAAAACAACAGTTCTATTTTTGTTGAAATATTTAACATAATTTTTGGAAAAACATAATTTAAAAAAATGAAAAAGCTACTTCACAACTATTCAAAAGAAGTTTGATCTTTTCAGGTTTGAAAATGTTCTCTACCTGCAGAACACAGAAATGTTAAAAAAACACTTTTTCAACTTCTTTTTGCTTTGAAACAATTACAAAACATCTGAAATACTTTTCGCAAGGCAAACATTACCCACTACATGGTCATGTATTATTTCATTCTGCAGATAAGGAATAGACATCAACAAAATCAATTTACAGTGTTACATACAGATTTGTTGGCACACCATCCAGTAAGGCTCCAGGTTAAGGACTCATCAAGGTTTAAGACTCTACATCTAGACTGAGTCTGAGTGATTTAACAGAATTCTGGATTAAAACCACTTGTGAATGTGAGTATCACAGCTCTGTTTTCTCAAACAAAAGTGTCACGACCATTGCTTTCAAGAAGAGAAACTGTGCCTTGGACTCTCCTCTATTCTAAGGTATTTTAGAAAACAGCAGAGAAAATGAAGAAAAAGGAGTTCCTGTACAGCAGTTGCTCTACTTAAAATGCACAGAGCACAAAACCCAATCCTGCAGAAGAGTAAACCCAGAGTAGCTTGGGAAATCACACAAGCAGCTTTTCCTGCATGTCCCCATTCACCACTGCTTTAGTAGGTTAACTGGATATTATGGGATGCACCAAAATAAGTCAATTTCACATTTAGACAAAAAATGGAGACAGTGATAGACGCAGTTTAAATGAAGTGGTGTACTAGATCAACTTGTTTAATGAGAGGACTGCACCGAATACTTTCAAAGCTGGTATTTTGCTACAGAAAAAGCTTGTACACCTCTATTTTTGCATACAGCTGGAATGACGGAGGATCCTGTATTTTGTTATTCTTTGCAATTTTGAATCACAGGATTATAGAATCATCAAGGTTGGAAAAGATCTTCAGGATCATCAAGTCAAACCGTCTTCCCTACAACCACTAACCACTAAAACATCTCCAAAAACACCATGTCTATCAGTTGTTTGAACACCAAGGATGGTGCCTCCACCACCTCCATGGGCAGTCTGTTCCTCTTTCTGTGAAGAAGTTTTTCTTAATATCCACTCTGGAGCAATGGGCTGAAGCTAATTGTACGAGGTCTAACAAAGCTAAGTGCAGGGTCACAACAACCCCAGCAGCACTACAGGCTTGGGAAAGAGTGGCTGGAATATTGCCTGGCAGAAAAATTTTGGGCATTACAGGAGGTGCTGCAGCAGGTCCAGAAAAGGGTAACGAGGCTGGTGAGAGGTCTGGAAAACAGGCCCTATGAAGAGTGGCTGAGAGAAGTGGGGTTATTTAGTTTAGAGAAGAAGAGGCTGAGAAGAGACCTTATTGCTCTCTACAGCTACTTAAAAGTAGGTTGTGACAAGGCTGGTGCTGATCTCTTGTCCCAAATTACTAATGATAGGATGAGAGGAAATGGCCTCGAGTTGCATCAGGGGAGGTTTAGATTGGACATTAGGAAGAATTCATTACTGACAGTGGTTAGGCACTGGAACAGGCTGCCCAGGGAGGTGGTAGAGTCACCATCCCTGGAGGTATTTAGAAAATAAGTAGATCACTCAAGCCTATGGTCTAGTGGTTAGCGAGATGTTGGGATGAAAGTTGGACTTGATGACCCTGGAGGTCCTTTCCAGCTACAGTGATTCTATGATTCTATGAATCTCCTATTATGCAACTTGATTCCATTTGCTCTTGTCATTAGTCACTAGGGAGACACCAGTACACATCTGTACCATTCACTACAGAATTCAAATACACAGTATAAATATTAATTATATAAAATAATGTGCATTGCGCTAGCTGACCACTCTCCAAAATGAAAAAGAGTTCATATGTTTTGGCTTAACTATGTTGTAAATTCTTTTTCTATAACTATCCACTAAAGTAACATTTCCCATAGGCAATTATAAACTAAAAGGAGCATATGCCAGCTCAGATTGAGATGAATGATATTTATGACACTACCCATACAAAATATATTATTTGCAATATAAAAATAATCAAACTAATGCCTCTATAAAAGCAATAATGTTCAGCTAGAGCATTAGAAGCCTACAGGAAGACTAGGGCAAGTCATACTTTAAAGGGGAAGAAGTATATTAAGATCATGCCAAAGCTACCTGTTTAAGGTAAAGTCTTGTAAGGATGCAGGTGATAGTCACAGAGAAAATTCTGCCCTTCAACTCCTGTTTAGGAATCACTGATGAGAAGAGACATTCCACTGGCACTGTTGATGCACCCACAGAATCACACCTGGGTACTTGTATGTACAACTATTGAGCCCAGTCATTTAAACTATAAGAAGACAAGAGGACAATGTATGGTACATGACTTCTATTGATTTCAGTACCTAAGTAACTACAGGTAATCAAAGCCTTAGGTAAAATTGGAATGCTAATTGATTTCCTTGGTATGATATCTCATACATAATAGCATTTTGAGGATTACATAAGATATAGAACAGATCACACTGATTTAGAAGTTATAAAGGGACAAACAGATCTTAAGTCTTAAAGCAGAAACTTAAAATCCGTGAATAGTAGTAGAACTAGCAACCTCCATTTTCCCTAAAAGACTGTACCAAAGCCACGTTATCTTACAGCTGCTTTGGGAAGATACAAACACAAACATACAAGAACACAGTGTTTTAATTAAGCACAACACTGAAAAGAACATGAGGAAATAAAAAAAGTAAATCTGAATTTACAGAGAATTAGAAGATAGTAAATAAGTCATGGTGTTACACATTGAATAATAAGAATAAAAGGAAACACTGAATGTCTACTCCTTTAGTGAGAGGCATTCATCCAGTTCACTGAATGAGGTAGAAGCCCCATGGAGGGAGCAGTATGCAATCAGGTAATTAAAGACTGTATCATAATGCATAAGCACAAGGGAGCCAAATTAAACTTGCACAGAGCTATCAATGTAGCGTTTCCTAACATTATGACATTTGACTTTGTAACCTCAATACTCATTTAACACAGCATTTTTGTTTGGTTCTTCTTACACAGTCATTGCTATACATTAATCATGAAAAACTTTCTCCTTAATGATCTTAATGGCATGCATGCAGCTTTGCTACTGCTTTCCAACACCATGGAAATCTGGTTAGGTAGTGCAATCGCCTATAGGTTGGTAAAAAGAATTTAAAGACCTCAGCTTAAAACTTGAAAACATACATCAAAGCAGTGACTCACATAGAACCAGATAGATGCATGCACAAAAGTGAGATATGGATTTTTTCAGCAAGTTCTTACTTAACTTGATTTTCTAAGGGAATACAATTTCTGTGGTTATGTCTGCTCATCTTCCTGTCTGTTTGTCCTCATTCCAATTCTACTTATTAATTGTAGGGCATATATGGAAAAAATAAAGGTGGCAAAGATAATTATTTTTTATAGATTTCATTAAAATGTACATCCAAGTAGATATGAGATTAATGACCAGAATTAATTTCATCCACAGTAAAGACAAACAGAAGTTGGCCATGATGCTTTCTGTTTTTCAGCATGAAAAGCAGGAATCTGTGTTGTGGCATGTCAACAGGAATTGAACAAACAATAAGAATTTACTGGTCTTTTAGTTTGTAATCTTTCTGTATTCCCCACTGTTACCTCACTTCTTCATGGATTCATTCAAAACCTGAATGAATCAGATGGCCAGGCACAGACTACCCACAGACATATTCTGACCGAGTGTTGTTGGGTGTGCAATTAATCCTGATATGAAAGGCAGCCTTACAGACATGCTTGTTCTTTGCCTACATACTTGGAATAAGGAGCTTGCACAGACAAATTATGATGGTATAAAGGACGGGGAGGATTATATTCATGACTAGCAAGACATAGAAACATCTTTCATCTTTGGAAGGAATTCCTGAGTATAGTCCACAGAATGGAAAACAGATGCAGAGTCTGCGGGAGGTTTCACCTTTTCATGACACTTCAAAGCATTCAGTGTTTGCCATTTATTTTTCTGTTCCTTGCCCAAGACATTTCCATCCCCTTTTCCTTTCATTTTCTCCTGCATTTAGCACCTTTCTTGTAACATATTCCAACTCTTCTCCATGGACATAAGACAGCTTTTCATATTAGCTGCCTGGCCTTACTTATAACCTCTAAGCTAGTAAGTTGATTTGTATCTTCAAGTCTCACTTGGAAGGCTGTGTTTCTTTCTTCTGGCTCAGCCAATGTGAGTTCATGAAGGGCAAATCCTGTTTAATCAGCCTAATCTCCTTCTATGATCAGCGACCTGCCTAGTGAATGAGGGACAAGCAGTGGATGTTGTCTACCTAGACATTCAGTCAAATGTAAGGCATTTGACATCGTTTCCCACAGAATCCTGCTGGAGAAGCTGGCGGCTCATGGCTTAGACAGGTAGACACTTTGCTGGGTTAAAAACTGGCTGGATGGCTGAGCCCAGAGAGTTGTGGTGAAGGGAGTGAAATCCAGTTGTTGACTAATCATAATTGGGGTCCCTCAGGCTCAGTTTTGGGATCAGTCGTGTTTAACATCTTAATTTATGTTCTGGATGAGGGGATCAAATGCTCCATCAGGAAATTTGCAGATGACACAAAATTAAGCAGGAGTGTTGATCTGCTTGAGGATAGACAGGTGCTGCAGAGGGATTTGGACAGCCTGGAGTGATGGGCTGAGGTTTAACAAAACCAAGTGCCAGGTCATGCACTTGGCACGTTTTATGTAAAGTGAAGCTAAGCAGAAAGTAGAGGGTCAAACTAGCACCACATGTGAGACAAAGCCACACCCTGAGGTTGGTCCAAGTCCCTCTGTAAAATCTTCCTGCCTTCAAGCAGATCAACACCCCCGCACAATTTGATGTCATCTGCAAACTTACTGAAGATGCTCTGAATGCAGTGCAGAAGAATAAAGAAACATGGAATGGGTTCTAGCATCCATAAAATGCCATTATGGAGAACAAAGGAGATAGAAAGTAGATAAATTCCCACTGCAGATGAAAAATAACGTGACAGAGAAGGACTCCTTTTTCAGACCAAATATTCAGTCTCAGTATGGCAAAAGTTATCATTGAACTGATCAAGGCTCTTAATGCATTGAATTCTCTTCCATATAGATCTTAATAACGTGGAGAAAAGGTGTCTTCTGCTACCTCGCTAACCAAGTGTACTTGTATCAAGATCTGTGTGAAAAAACCTTTAATTTCTTCAGTCTCTTCCTTTGCTGAATTTCAGGACTGACGTTCAAGATTATTTTTGACAGGTTATATGAGAATGCACATGAAAGGATAAATGACACGAAGATTCCACATAGCTTGGCAGCCCAAGCTACCTCTGTAAATTCACATGCCATCATCTTATAGAACCACATGTAGAAATTATACTGTGCAGTTTGCCAGTACAAAATACAGAGTTAAAGCAATGAAATGATGCCACAATAATTTTAAGACCTAAAAATCCCTAAAAGCAGCAACTCTTCAAGAACTGGCATAGATAAACTGACATAATTCTGTCTTGAAGTAATTTTTCAAGGGTGTCTCTCTCATACAGAAAGTAGAGTTCTGCTAGTGAGTTTTCTGCTACTCCATTATAATTTTTAATTGAAAATTCTTTGTTCTGAAGTAAGTTTTAGACTCACCAATAAACTTCAACTCTGATGCTTTGCTTCGAACAAAGATTATTAAAATATCATTTCTGTGTTCTTTGTAGAATAAGAAGCAGTTTTTAGTGGTGAAGTTGATGAGGGATATCACAACAAGATCTTGGAATAATTCTTTCTGTTGTTAATTTAATTTAAAGTCCCTGAAGAAAGGTAAGACGCTGATGAGATCTGGATATTGCTTCTGATGTGCAAAAAGCTTAGTTTATAAATTAATACTTTATGCATATATGCTGACAAAAAGAAGAAATTAATATTTGGACCTGTTTTCTGTGAGAAGGCATAAGCCCAATTCAAAACTGATAATAACAGGAAGGAGGAGATTGAGATTTGATTCAAACCTGTAATATTTTATAACAGTAAGCCTAATGGACATATATATATGCAAATAGGAAAAGCGCACTAGGTAAAATGGAAAATTATTATATAAAATTAAATTGAAATAGAATATAGATAAAATGTGAATTGATCAAATAAAAATATTGTTTCTCTGCACAATTGATTTAATGAGAAAAAATTACGCACTGGAACTGTTTCTACTTTTAATTTTGTTTATATACCATGCACACATCTATGACTTCCGTATTGGGAAAGAAAAAAGATTGAGGGAAAAGGGAAAAAAGACCACAAAACCAAACCAAAACCAAAACACACAGCAAAACAAACTGCATTTAAACTAAGATAAAAGAAAACTGGATGATGAATAATAAATGCTGATCTCATTACATATCAAAAGGGACAAATCATAGCAGATTCCAGTTAAATAAAATGATTAACAACACAACTTTAAATCATAGGCAGTTTGAATTTGAATAGGTCAAATTTTTGAGAGATGCAACATTACAAATATAAAACTGGCCCCTCATGGTGAAGATAAACTAGGGACAAGCCCTTTGTTCATTGTACCAGAGAACATCTTGTTATCGTTAATTCACTGTCATTGACCTTATTCCAATACTAAGGGCATGATTAGAGGAAATAAGATAGAGATGAGGCTTATAGAGGGATTGAGCAGACTTATCAAGCAGTATTGTTAAAAAAACACAAAGCTGTCTTCAGCTCAGCTCATTTTAATCTGGTAATTAGGTACTCTACTGTTCTCTGCCAGAATCGGACAGAATACTCTCATAGAGTTCAGTCAAAGGATGGTAAGAACAATCCCCAGAGGATGTATGCACAACCCTCCAGAGCTTCCCAAACTTGTTCAGCACATGGCCAGATGCAGACAAAAAGGTGTCACCATCTCCAACACACAAATGAGGGGAATAAAGCTATTTGCTACAAAGGAATTCTACCTCTGAGGAGCTGAATAGACTACAGGTTTTTTGATGTTTCTATTAATTCCCACTGTGGCATAGACGTTAACAAACTGGCAGTAAATGTTGTCTAAAACAGTGGGCTGTCCCATTTCACTGTGAAATAGCTTGCCATTAGAGAGACTGGTGGAAGATAAATATATAAGAACAATCAAGTAAAAGGCACAGAAACGTGTGCACCTGCTAATACAGGTGGCAAAAGACAAAAAGGAAGGAAGAAAGCCTGAAAAGCTCAGGTCTTATTATGAAGTTACACTAACACTTTCCACCCACTAGCCCTAACAGGGTTCACAAATCAATCTAACAAAAATTTTCATTAAGTAATAAACCTTCCTCATACAGGACCATACAAAACACTAGAGTTTCATCTATTCTGGACCATAACAAGATAAGGCATAACTATGTCATATCTTTATGGTACCTAAATAGCTCTTAGAGAACTATAACACTGGCCATAGTATAACTTTCCTTCTCTGTGGTGCTTCAGTGTTCTTATTACTGGAATCTTTCCTAATGTTTAACAAAATTTCAAGCAGGATTTTGCATCTGCTGCTGCAGATGGATCTTTTCCCTCCTTATTGGGATAACCTGTGCTTGAAGGCCATTATCAGACTCACTGACATTTTCTCATTTTTAAGCGAACCAGCCATGATTCATACACACCTCTGTATATATAATGATGCATTTTAGGTCAGGTTTTCCAACATGTCAGTCATGTTTGCTTCTGTTCCCTAGACTACAGCTAGCCCATATTTTATTTGAAATGAGGTGCTAAAAACCTGATACTTTACTGAAAGTTAATTTTGACCTTTATGATTTATTCTCATACAGAATTATTTTCGTACAAAAGCTTCTACATTCATGTACGTGCATGTGTAATAGTCTGGCCTGGTATTTGACCTGGTTATTTGACCACGAATTTGTCATGATCACTCCACTTAGAATTGAAACACAAACAAGTTTATAAACCAGTTGGGGGAAAAAAAGTGATACCTTATATATAAGAGGAGGAAAGATAGAACAGGAGGAAATATGCAAGTAGAGAATACTTACGCATCCCCTACCCCACCCAGCACAGTACGTGCCTACAAGGGCTTGCAGAACAGGGTCCAAACCTCAAATCCAGCTGTTTTTCCAAAACTAGAATCAGAACCATGCAACTGTCTTCTGCAAAACAAGGTGCAAATTTGTAAGTATGGCAGCAACCAGGGCTGATATAGAATCAGAGAATCATTAAGAATGGGAAGGGACCTTGAAAGATCATCTAGTCCAATCCCCCTGCCACAGCAGGACCACCTAGACCAAGTCACACAGGAACACATCCAGGCAGGTCTTGAACGTCTCCAGAGAAGGAGGCTCCACAACCCCACTGGACAGCCTGTTCCAGTGCTCCATTACCCTCCTGAAGAAGATTACCTATCAGAAGACCCTATCAGAAGATCCTTCTGATATTGATATGGAACCTCTTGTGTTCCAGCTTGCACCCATTGCCCCTTGTCCTATCACCAGATGACCTTGAGAAGAGCCTGGCTCCATCCTCCTGACATCCACCCCTCACATATTTATAGACATTAATGAGGTCCCCCCTCAGCCTCCTCTTCTTCAAGCTCAAGAGACCCAGCTCCCTCAGCCTTTCCTCATAAAGGAGGTGCTCTACTTCCTTCATCATCTTTGTTGCTCTATGCTGGACTCCCGCCAGCAGCTCTGTGTCCTTCTTGAACTGAGGGGCCCAGAACTGGACACAATACTCCAGATGCGGCCTCAATAGTGCAGAGTAGAGAAATTGTCTTCTGCTCAGTCCATTACAACATGTATACTTACATATAGAAATAGTATATTCTAAGCAAGATTAGAGACTGAGAGACTGATTATAACAATTAATAAGCACCTTATAAGCTCTACCTCAGATCGTGTTCTTTATATATTTCAGCAACATAAAGCACTTGAAAGTTCATATTTATTCTATAGACCATCATTATAATTTGACATGACAGTTCAGATATTCTACAGCTGAACCTCTAACAGAGTCACCTATAGTGCAATACATTTCCCTCAACATGCATATATTTATCTGACTTTGCCCCTTTAGCATACCATGGATGCAGATGCATATGTTCTATCTACAACGAGATGAAGAAAGCAAGGAGTTATCATACTGTAAAGGCTGCTTCCATTTCTTTTCCAGCTAATTATCAGACTTCTCATTTACATAAGTATAGTAGCTGGCAATTCATTAGCAGGTGATTAACAACACACATGTAAGAAGAGAGACTGTGAAAATCTCAGTGAAACACAAGAGGCATAGATTCTGGTTGCAAATTTATGATAAAACATGAGAACTCTCCAAGTTACAGGTCAAAAATTATCCTAAAGAGGAGCAGAGTTCAGCTACCTTACACTTAGAATCGTCTCAAAGGAATCAGCAGGATTAAATCAATGCAGGTTTATTTTATATGTAACATTGCAAAATATGCTTCTAAAGTAAAATCTCCAAGGACGTCCTGTTTTAACACTGTAGATACATCATGTCTCTTTGGGAGCACAAGAACATACATCTGTGAGGATATCTCTTGGTTCATTTTGCCTGGAACTACACAAATTGGTTGCAACCCACTTTTTCAAACACCAGTGCTACTGGCAGAGCCCAGAGTTTGTCCAAGACTCATTTAGATGGATAAGATATTGTAGTGGTTTTCAATCAGGATTTGTATGGGCTTATTTGTCTTTATCTTTATAAAGACAAATATTCAGGATTTTTTTCAAAATAGATGTCAAGTAAAAATAAAGAGCATGTTAGTTTGGCTTAAATATAAGAACCTAGAACCCTTGATTGGTTGGGCTACTGCATTACACACCATTTTCAGTAAACTAGCATCCAACGAAGTTTTTTCTAACATTCACAAGAACCTACTAAACCAGAGATTGCTCTGTCAGGGTGATACCAACAATGCGCAGGGGATATATATACCTTATAACTTACTGCCCAAAATGAACCCTGGCATAATGAAAGGAAGTAACAACTTGAGATCCCATCATCTGCGGGGCTTGAACTTTCATTAATTTATTTGAAATCCAACTGCTGTTGTAATTTAAAATGCATAAACATTAATTGCTTTTGTGATTGTTTCATAGCGACAGTTACTATTAGCACATTTTTATTTTCTGGGAAAGAACATCCTACAAAGTCTTTACGTCATGCCCCTCAAGGCAGTTTCTGTCCAGCCAGTTCCAAAAAATGTGCCAGAAATGTAAACTCTTCACTGTAGGCAGATTTGAACAGAATTTAGTTCTGCCTTTTATCTTTACCAGGTGTCCAAATGAACATAGTAGCACCAAATCAATATGGAACAAGAAGATCATACAATGATAAACAAGATCTCCTCCTCAAAAAGACAGACACTACGGCTGAGATATAATTTCACTACTTCCAGACAAAGAATTTACAAACTAGTATAGAATCAACTGGTGATTACTAAGAGGTTTCTGAATAAATGAAACTGACAGCACATGATTTCACCAAATAACTGTGGTTTAGATAAATAAACTGTGCTAAGAACCAGTATAAAGTACGGCGACAAAAAGGGAACTGGCAAAATTACTCGGTGCCATCCTACACACACTTGCCCAAAGTTTACTTTAGTTTCCACATTCACATTCATAAAGACAAGTGACACAGTAATTTCACTTGACATTGGTAAAATTTGAGTGAGTGAGAAGATGAAAAAGATCCATGAGTGGTAGAATTGCCTTTAGATTTTCTTATAAAGTTGGTAAAAAAACCCACACAAATTTGGTCCCTTGTCACCTGGAGCTACTGTGCAGTGGGGAAGAACCGTGAAGTTCAGACCCTTCTTTTTGTGTCATACTACATGACCGAACACTCCTCTAGTACCTGTGACTTATAGGAAAGTAGAGGACCAACATAAGAAATGCTGGGGACAGAGTTGGGGTACACACTCTCAAGCTGCTCATTGCCATATTTTCTGGATGAACAGGTTTAATAAGCTACAGCTGAGACTCATGGAGGAGAAGCTGTAGAGTAGCCATGGTACCATGCTGGCAATAACAACAACAGCTTCAGCTGGGAGGCAAGAGATGGCAGCTAATGAGGGGATGAAAGACTCCTTAGTTCTCGTGATAAATGAAAGCCCGTCTTTGTCATTTGCCACTTCTCATTCCACTCACAGTGTTGGATTCAACCTCTCTTCATGTATCTCTGTTTCTATGGTTACTCTGCAATTCTGCATGCAGAGTACTCCTCTCTATAAAGGTTAAAAGATCCAAAATGTTCCTCTTGCTCCAGATGTGGAAAGAATAATTGGTGTGTGCTGATTCTGGCATGGAATACTCTTCCACAGATATTGGGCACCTGGCATCTAACAACTTTTACACCAAGCCAGTCCAAAGGTGCATCCAGGCTATCATCAATTTCTAGTAATATCAAACATTTGATGCCCAGGGATAAATGTAGGAATGTGCTAAAACAGCTGTGGTAAAATCCCAAAGTACTTCCTGGCACCAGCAAATTATGGCTCTGGGATTTCCTGAGCAAAGGGTCAGTATGCTGGGTGGATTTCTCTTCTGTGGTTTGAGTCACTTGTTATTTGAGTGAACTTTCAACATCTCCAGGCTCCTGGGGCAAGGACTGTGCATTGTCCATGTGTTGTGTGAAGGACAGCCTCCTCCTGCTGGACCTGAATGCTAAAAATCTAAGCTGTTTCCACTGGATTAATGCCACCAGCCATATGCTACCTAAAATCTGGCACTCTAGGGCTGATTTGGAATATGGTATTACTACATCAAAACAGATTTGAGTTCTGTCAGCTTATAGTCTTTTTACATGTGGATGCCTGAAAACATTTGGTGACAGACCTCAAGTTGTACAAAAGGCAGCTGAGGACCAGACTTAATGAATTAGATAATCAGAAATAGAACTTAACTAACATTTTATGAAGCATTCCTTGTTTGCAAGTCATTAACAGAGCCAGGAGAAGACTAAAGCTGCTCACATTTTCTCATCTGTTTTCAATATTAGAAACATTTTTCCCTCGTTGGCAAGGAGCAACTAGTTGAAGCGCATTGTCAGTTCAAGTTTTTTGCTTGAAGCACTTATTTGCAGCTCAGAATTCATCCTCAATGCTCAGCTTTCTCTGTTTTGGGGCAGAGCTCCCTAAAATCTTTTTTTGTTTGATTTTCCAAAGAAAGTATATTTTGAAAACAAAAAAGCAACTTATGAGAATAAATCCTTTCCTCTGATCACCCTTACCCAGCTCTTGTCATTCCAATATCACCCAGCAGCATTACTAATAATATATTTGGAAATAGGTGTAGTAATGGCTTTAGTAAATCAAAGTAAATCAAAGTAGAAGACTTTACCTGAGAAACATTCAGCTGCACATTTCAATAATTCATAATTCATTCCAAGTCCTACAGACTTGCCATGTCCCTTTGCTGGATGTATTCTAGAATAATCAGTGCCCTACCTCATGTAAGCCATCACACTGAGTTATCATCAGCATACAATAGTATAGACCCTGGCAGCGTGAGAGATGTGCTGGCTGCATTAGGATCATATGCAACAAATCATATTTATCAAAATGAATCTGCAACCAGTAAACAGCACGCACTACACTTTTGCCTAAAAATATTCCAGTCTTACCATGTTGTCGGGCTGACTTCAGGACAGAAAAAAAAATGGAAAGAAAGAAAAAGAAGTAAATTTTCTGAACACTAGAATAAAAGTCTCGTGATAAAGATTTGTGAGAGACAGAAGGAGACGTGGACTTTTTTAATATGGATACTTGGGAATATGGACTCTCGTACAAATGTATGCTCAGCATCTCAATTTACACTTAATTCCCAGATAAAAATAACTGAAGAAAATTCCTCTCCTCTCAGATGTTAAATGCTTTCTGAATAAAGGATATGAGCCCCCTTGCACTTAAAGTAGCTATCAGAGGTGATCTAGCCTCCCCCAAGAGTACTCACTAAAGGATTATCCATCTCCTGCTATTGTTGTTTATTATTCTGCACCAAGGCTTGGCATTTTTGTTTGGCAGGAGTCATTTAACAAAGTGAAGCATCACAATGTGCTATTATGTCCCTAAATTGCGTGTTTTAATGGATTTTATTCTATTTCTGAGCACGGAAGGCTTAAGAAAACATGGAAAGGGTCAAAGAGGGTCATTAAAATTGGCCACTTTGCAATGTAGCTTGTCATTCTCTCTGTCTATAGAGTGTTTCAAACACCAGACATATTTACTGCTCTTCATCCAAATCAGTCTGTCACAGCCCAGGATGTAACTCTGGTATAGGAACCAATTAGAATCAGCAGATCTTTCTCTACCTTTTAGTTTTCTAAAGTGTTAGCAGGAACCTGAGAAATTGTAAAGATACCAGCATGGTACATGAAGTTTCATTATTCTTCCCAACATTTTATGGCAAATTATTTGGCTGCAAGCAAAATTACCTCATGCTAAGGTTAGTTTTGGTTCTGAGTGATAAAAAGAAACCAGAGCTATCAGTACATCTTTTTGAAGCATGGTGGTATGCTCCTATCAAATATTTTCTATTGTGCCATTCTCAAACCACTATGAACAAAAAAAAAAAATACTATACACCTGTGAATGTGGAAGTATAACCCCCCACATTTCTGAATTCTAAAGACAGACATGAAGAACTGCTATTCAGAGAATTCATTTTGATGCACTCACAGCTCTAAAAACCATTTCCCTGCTCTATAATGATACCTTGACTAACATGGAGTGTTAAAGCTGTGAAACAGCAGAGTGCAAAAGAACCAATAGAGTTCTTTCCACTGGGGTAACATCCCTGCTCTGTAGCATTTATTATCTCTCTGTGCAATAATTCATTCATTGTGAAAATGAATATATCGACAGATGAACCTCACCTGGGAATCTAGACCTAACCTGCAGAAAAACAAAACCGCTTTCAATACCTGGTGAATCATCTCAGGATTTGGGGGGTTTTTATGGTAAAGACAAACCTGAGCAAATTACCATTTTACCTTCACCTGGAGCACAGCTAACGGCAGTGGTTCAGCAGTTACCATGTGAGCAGTTTGAATGCCTCTGCTGGAGTGCAAGAGCTTCAGGGTATTGGAGAAGGAAGAGTGGCAGCGGTTAAGGTAAGAACTTCTTGCGTAAATCAAAGCTCAGAGGCAGGAGGGATGGATGCAAAACATGCCTCTGCTCGCAAGCAATCCTATGCATATCATTTCCTTTGGCTGGTCCAGTTTCCACGACTTTGATCATACACTTTCCAGAAATTCCAAACAGCTGAATTCTGTATTTCTATTATGTTATACATTTTTAAAACTATAAATATTAAGTACTTTAATAGTATTCTAAAAATGTTGCATAATAAGGAATCATAACTTGATAGTGAGAGAAAATAAGCTACAATTATGAGAATATATTGCAGTATCTACCAGAGTTCTGGAGAAAGCAGAAGATAGGACATGAGTTATTTAGTATAACTAGGGCAAACAACAAGAAACAAACTCAATAAGGGTTTAGGGAAAGCTGGAATGATTTCTCTGACTGGAAATACTGGCAGAGTTGAATTTAATAAAATAAACATGTTGAGGAACACCCATGCTCCCTTGAAGACAGATATTTGACATACAGAGCTAAGGATAGGAGTATTGGACACCCTCTCTATCTTATGTAGGTCTGTTGGTTTGGACATGAAAAGAAATTTTCATAAGGCCCTGGCAAACACAACAAAGTCTGGGAGGAAAACCAGCAGTGTGAAATGTTAACTCAGATAAACCTTAGCACTTGAAAATATTTCATTTCATTCAAAAAAAAGGGGAATAAGAAACAATAGAAGATTTCAAGAATGTTGTTATCTGTGCAGCTTCAGAGCAGGTTTTAAAATTAGGGCTCTAACTACAACAACAACTTACTGCTATCAAATGGAATAATTAATCAGTTTTATCCAGTAGGAAGCTTCCATGCTCAGGAGAAAACACAGTTGTACCTGGCATAGGAAGAAGCCTAGGCAGCAAGAACAACTTCCAGCCAATCAGATATCAGTGACAGGAAAGGATTTGGAAAGAGAACAGTCCAGGATAAGGACAGCAATAAATACACATTTTTTCAGCCTTGATCAGATAATTCTCAACCTAACAGAAAACAGCTGACAGAAATGCAAATAAGAAATAATCAGTGGTGTTGTAGGGATAGAGAAGATTCTGTTCCTGCTCAGGTGTTCATTGTTTGCTTCACAGCAGTTGGTGGTAGCTGGTCATGTACTTAGCTGTAATGGATGTCAAGATACAGATGATGAACTGTTCCTGGTAAGATTTTTTTAAGCAGATCATTCAGATTCCAAACCCTGTACGATTAGGACTATATCCAAATCTTGAATCATATTTTCAGACATGCAGGATAAGTAATACATAATCCACCTTCATAGAATATTATTATTGAAGCCAGAAGCCTTGTCCCCATTTTAGAAAGAACTCATCAAATTCAAGCTTGAATTTGAGATCTGAAGAGTGGACACTGAGAGAAGACTTTGAAGTGGACTCAGATTAACCTGCAGTGCAGGATGAAGGGTACTTTCTCCATCATACACATGCAGGAGCACATCCATATTTCTAGATAATTTTTTTGATCAGTTGAAGAGAAGCTTCCTGCCCTGATTCCTACAACCACTGCCTGAAAAGAATGAAAGATACTGTGTGTGTGTGTGTGTGTGTGTGTTGGAGGTGATTATACTAATTGGTGTGGTGATTCTTTCAAACACTTGACACTATTCTCGGTATCAGGTCTTGGTGGCTCAAAAGCTTCATCTACATCCATTGTTTAACTCAACAACAACAGCGAGTTTCTTTTGAATGGGAAAGCAATTCCCTCTGCACAGCTCCAGCACAATGGACACCAGCAGAGCTGGCACTGACAACTGCTGGCACTGTCCAGTGAGAAAGCAACTACAGAATCCATCATTTCACAACAAAATCCCCTCCAAACCTTCAAATTATAAATTCTTACTTGATGTTCTTTCAAGAGAAAGTTTCTTTTGGCATCCTGGAACTTACCTATAGGAGAAAGACACGTGTGAGACCAGGAGATTATGATCCTTTGAATTGCAGTCTGGAAAATAACAGACAGTACAAGAAGCACAAGGCACCACATCTTCATCACCTTGTTGAGGGGGTGTTTTTAAAATGTTTTATGCAATTACTTTTAAATTTTACCACACCAGTAATCTTCAGGATTCTACACTGTGCCAACACATGCAACTAGGGCATACCCACACAGGATTCTCAAAACTGGGTACAGATACCCCATGGGCGAAGCATCTGCATGTGTGTGTGTGTGTACACCTCTACTTCAGTTTTAAAAACAAGTTATGTGAAACCTTTTGTTTTGGTTCCAGTATCGCTAGCAGTGTGTCTGGCCTAAATCTGCTGATGTTTCCAGTCAAACCCAAACAATCAATATACACAAGGCTTTGTCATAAATATTAAACACCACCACAATTCAGTGCTGAGAGGGTAGGCTAAGAGCTCTTGTAGGATTAAAAGGATCATTCTTCATTACCTCAGAAGCTCAGTTCATTAGTACATGAAAACTTTAAAAGACACTTCAGAAGAGAGATGCTGTGTATAGCTGTGTGTATATTTTCTGGCTCTGTACCACCTGTTGAAACTATGTGAAAATTATCTTTAGAATATGTCTATGCATAGAGTCTGGAAAGGGAGGAAAGAAATTTCAAAGGTCTGAGGTTTCACCAGAATGTTTTTTTTTAAAGTTAATCAGGCTTTAAAGGCAAATTTAATTGCACTTAGCAGCAAATACTTCTAAATTGAATCATAAAGCACTCACTCAGCACCACCAAATGTAAGATTAGATTATTTTAAAATATCTTGTACTGTTGAAAAGAGAAAATAAGGGCCTCTGTTTTTCATCATGGCAAACGTGACAGAGCCAAGTCTGGAGAGGAAGCCCTGTCTCAGATGGCACAATGAACAGCAAAGAATAACTGACCTACCTTTGCCATTTGCAGTAGTTAAGTAGCACATCTGTGCTACTTCAAATGGTGCACAGTAATGAACAGTAAATCAGAAGCAGAGAAGCATGTCTATGTCAGAGGAGCCAATCCTCAGAAACATTATATCACTGGAATTGATTACCTTTTAAGGGCAGAGCAATTAGGACACTTACTGGGTGCTCTAGGCCTGATAGCAGAAGTTGCAGGTGCAGAGCAGACAGAGGCAGGTGGCAGTACTCATCTGCAGTGGTGTTGGGAGCAGGCAGGGACCTCAGTGCTTGACTGGCTTCCTGCCTGCATCCTGGTAACCTAGTCTAGCCTGTTCTACCATGGGGTTCAGGCTTTCAGCTGCTGCTTGTATAGAAGTTGCAGAGAGTTTTAGAGCAACGGTAGATCTAACCCTATGCTCATGGAGATGCAGCTCCATCCTCCTAGGCAGACAACATGTACACCTTGGCCATCCAGGAACAGGTTCCTCCTGCCAGGACCTAATTTTATAATCTTGCTTATGTAGTTTATTATATCCCAAATTATAGTAGAGGGAATGATGCTCTTTGAAATCATGTCTCCAAGGGACATGACTCAGTGATGACCTGGCAGTGCTCGGTCAATGGTTGGACTTTCTGATATTAAAGGTCTCCTCCAACCAAAATGATCCTGTGAAATGCAATACTCTTGATAGATAGACTGTATAATAAAATCAAAGCAGATATAGCCATTGATTATTTACATCACATTATCCGTTCAGGCACAGACAAGATTCATTGTCTTTACTCAGTGTCAGCACCCTTGCCCCACAGACCTGGCAATTTAAGCATGTTATGAGACATTTAAGAATCTTTCCACAGAAATCATTTACCCACCTGCAAATTGTTTTAAATTCACTGACATTTTTAATTAATTCAAGTTTAATCTATTGCAGCTTGAATCAACAGAAGTCTCAAACAACATTTTCAAGGGTGATTTTCACATTTCCAAAACCTGTTTCAAAATTACAGTTTGAAAGTTGTTTAAATGGGATTATAGTAATATACTTTAAAATCTCCTAAAAAGCAAAGTCTTCTCTCTTTCTGATTAAATAGTTCAGGTGAAAGGGAAAAAAATGAGGTTTTGGACTTTTTAGTTTTAAGAGACTGATTTACTTGCTCAAAGTTCCTCGTCCATAAAACTTAAATCCTGCCTGCATTTATCCATGAAAATATCTTGAAGACCAGAAGCATCACTATTAATCTATTGATTGAGGAAATTAAAAGTGATAAAAAGAGAAAGCTAATGAGGAGGTATAAAAGGGAAGCAAACAGAGGAAGTTTTAGTTGTATGCATACAGCAGAGATGTAACTGATGAATGTAAGAACTTCACTCTTCCTCAGAAAAGTGAAAATATTCCTTGGGCCAGTTTCACCTATTTTTATGATCCACCCATATATATGTTTGTATATAAGTGTTTGCCTGTCTGCTTTGAAAAGAAGCATTTTCTAAATAAGATACTATTGGTCTGAGGTTTTTTAAGACTTGATGTAGAAAGCCTCTACACCACGTCAAGTGCTAATGTAATAATAGCTTCATGAAAAATCCATAAAAATACACATATAGGAAAAAGTACAGAGCTTTTAAAACAGGCTATGATGCCACCTCTACTTACATAGGGCCAAAACTCAGGTGAGAATGTGACTGGATATGCACACATGCATATATATTAAAAGCTTAGAGCTTGATTGTTATTTGAAGGAAAAAAATTATTGTCTTGATGAGGAGTTAAGAAATATGACCAGCTTGTATAACAGTGTTCTGATAAGGTGGATTGCTCCTTTACAGCAACTGTATGCACTTACAAATTGAATAAAGGATTTTTTTCTCTACTGCATCCCCCAGTATTTACCTTTACACACACCTTTCCAAATAGGCAAATTTAATCTCCACAGTGCAAAACAGAATCACATGTGACTGAAATTCTTCCTCTGACTACCATGTTGGCCAGTGCAAGCCAGTCTACCATTTCCATCTACTAAATAACTCACAATCAGCTATACCCATCACATCTTTGCCTGGGAGAAATAGGCCCAAGGAAACTATTTCCCTTATGAAAGATACAAGAATGCCTAACATTACAGCTCTACCTATGGCAAGGAATCATAGAATCAGAGAAAGTGTTGGGTTGTGAGGGAACTCCAGAGGTCATCTAGTCCAACTCCCCTACAGCAAGCAGGGACATCTCTAACTAGGCTCAGAGCCCTGTCAAGCCTGACTTGGAGGCTCAGCATTTTCTCTTTTAAAAATAGGTTAACCACCAAGAGAAAGAGGAGATTTTCTGGTACACAGTCAGAGATCTCAATTTTCAGATTAACACCAATTCTCCTTACTCAACACAATTCCTCAGCCTAGATGTGTCCCATACTAAAAAGAATAGACTATCTTCAATATACACATTATATGGGAAATCAAGGGAAACATCTCCACTGACTCTGGCAACAAAACAGTGTCAGACAGAGCTGCACTGGTGCCAGTGGATACTCAATACAATGAGAAACCTTTTGGAAGACCTTCTTAATGGAAAATAAATTGCTATTTCAGAATGCTGTTTCCCACTCACCCCACACGCTAGAACTGGAATAGACCATTCTGGCATTCAAACACCACAATACTTTTCTGAGTATCATAACTTAGTATCCACCCAGTCTACAGCACATTATCCATTTCATGATAAATCTAGCTGTGCCATATGTAGGTTTTTTTTTACTACAACATGCAGTCATAGTCATCCTTATCATCAGTAAATGTGATGTACACCTCATTGTGGTGTTTAAAAAAAAAATCCAGAGGGTACTGTACAGCAATAACAGCATGGAATAGATTTAAAATTGCTTTGCTTAAGTGTTACGAATGGCAGACAACAATAACAAGGGAGGAAGAAGAACACTCAGTGTTTTCTCAAGTGACACTTACAATATTAGGACTCTGCTATTACCCTTATGTAGGATACACCAGATGCTGACACGTAAAATCTGAAGATCAGAAGACGGCTGCAGAGTGACATCAGCGGTATAGAGATCCCATTGTAGCTAGTATCACCCGTTACATCAGCCATAAATAAGGAATTGTTAAAGCACATGTTGGTTGCTGTAGATAGTATAGCTCTATAAAATCATGAAGCAGTAGGACAGTATCACCTAGTTCACAGCTGAAAACTAAAATGGCAGAGAAAGAGAGAAATAGAAACAAAGAGAGTGATATCTGCAGCATCTCTACAAAAGCTGTACTACAGTAAAAATGCATCTCTGTATTTCAGGAGAGAATTACAAGGATTTAGTCCTTTGGCAGTTCTACACAGGAAGTTTAAGTAATGCAGCGTTTCCTTCTGACTTCAGAGTCTCTGAAAAATGTCCATTCACTTAGCAAGGTCTTGGGTCAAGTCCCAGGACAACTGCAGTGCCTTGTGAGCTCATTTATTATAATACTTTGGAAGAAGTGAATTACAGCTTTCTGCAGAGAAACTCCTAACAAGACAATTTTGGAAGTATAATTTCTGGTGTTACATGAATGTTTGAAGGTCAGACTGTACAGATAGCATTGACATGTTAGACTTCCGAAACACTTCTTTTTACAAACTTCTGCAGACTTTTTCATTAAGAAAGGGCAGTTTCTGAGATTCAGCAGACCCTCTGGCTACAAAGTTTTGCTGATCATCTGTGAAAACCTCAGCACTTCGCAACTGTTTTCCTGCATTTAAGAGTAGTAAATATACTTTGCTTCCCCTATGACTTCTTTCAGGTTAACTCAGAAAAATAAGAACAATGGTTTTAGTCAACTGAATCTATGAATCTCAACTGATACCATAAACTATCAGATAGCAAGAGAAGAATGGAGAAAAGAGTAGTGTTCCTTAAATACAGCTCTAACAGAGAATGAGGTCAGATATTTTCTGTTCATTAGCAAAGAGTCAGCTGCAGAACAGTATAAACCCCATCATATCCTCCTAAATAAAATCTTCACTGGAAGGGTGAAGGAAAAATTAGAGGAGCATCTTTTACAAACTTCATACCATGATACTCTTCAGACACCCAGGACCAAATCAAATAACATTTATCTGATAAATTGAGACTATCAGCACAAATGGGGTTTTGCAGAACAAAAGCTTAAGTAGCCCTGCTGGTGGGATTCCCTGAGACTCTTCAGTGAATTCTTCAGAGAGAGGCACTTTGCAAGCACTATGTAATTTCATTTAAGATGATGGGTCACACTCACAGCAGATGCCATATAAAATAGTGTTGTTGACTTTAGCTATTCTCTGAGGTTTTCCCTGTAAAGCTCTGGTCTCTAGAACCAGATGGATATTAGCACTTCTATTTTTTTTATGTTTCCACAACAGATAGGTTTAATAAGCAGCCATCTCTCTTCAGAGTGCTCTTACTAAAACAAAACAGAAAAACACTCTGCAGTAATACCAAGGTCAATATATACTGCAAAGAAACAGAGTATTTCATCAGAGAATGGAAAGGATGCTAAATATTTTAAGAATCTACTGCTTAAATAAAAAAGAAACCTCCTGTGCTGGAACCAAATCATGATCCAACACAAGATGACTTTCAAGAAAATAAGACTTTAAAGGATCCTTTAAAGGATTTGTTTCTTGCTGAAATGGGAAGGTATATAGGACTCACTTTGGTAAATGTACCAGAAATCATGAACTGTACTTAAGCAAAGGGGTTTGATTCCTTATATTTCTATTAAATATACAGCCTATGTTACAGTTTAAGCATTGAACTAACAGTGTAAGGAGGGAATTTAAAGAGTGTTCCAAGAAGGAAAAAGATTTATTGCTGATGACATGCTAGCTAATTTATGAAGAACTGTTAAATAAATACATTTTAAAAATCCCCACTTGCCTGCACCTGGCAAAAATTTGAAATAATATTGTGTACTCTCAGTCTACTCTTTCCTTCCCTCAATGAAAAGATTCAGAAATCAGCACTACTGGAACAACCTCTGGAAACTTTTTAAATCCCAGAGAAAAATAACGTGTTTTCATTTATGGTAATGTGGAGTCTGGAATAGAATCATAGAATCATTAGGGATCAGAAGGGACCTCGAAAGATCATCTAGTCCAATCCCCCTGCCACAGCAGGATCACCTAGACCAAGTCGCACCGTAACAGATACAGGCGGGTCTTGAATGTCTCCAGAGAAGGAGACTCCACAACACCCCGGACAGCCTGTTCCAATGCTCAGTTACCCTCACTGTGAAGAAGTTCCTTCTGATATTTGTATGGAACCTCCTCTGTTCCAGCTTGCACCCATTGCCCCTTGTCCTATCACTAGAAGACATTGAGTAGAGCCTGGATCCATCTTCCTGACACTCACTCCTCGCATATTTATAAACTCAACCCCAAAGCCCACAGATAAGCCCCATGACACAGAGCACTGTCCTTCTTCACATTTGCACCATTTTTGTAACCTATTTTTATCTTTTGGGTTTAAAGTTGTAACTTTAGTACAGGCAGCTACTTTTTAAGAGAAAATAATGACCTCTACTCATGGTACTACTGAACAGGTAACTACAATGATTAACTATTAGAATCTGTACTGAAAATATGAGTCCTCCCCAAACTTTCCGTCTGTTTCCAACAAAACTGCCCAGTCAGAAGGTTCACAGAACTGCTTTTATCATCAAGACCTCAGACGACTTTGGAGCATGCTAGGTCTGAAGTTACTGACAGTGCAAAAAGGAAACAAAGCATGTTCCAAATACCGTTATACTGTGAAAATACTATTCTAAGAAGTGCCACAGCCTGTTCTTACAGCAAGTTGTAATACCAGATACTCTCTACATCATGTTATGAGATATTGGTTGGCACATTTTTTTTTTATATGTATTGACAAGTCAGACTCCAGACTTTGATCACAAAGGACAGATGAGAGTTATGAACCATAATTCTTGTTTAGTGCGCTTCTATGGAAAAGGTCTGTCATGCCATTAAGGGCCAAATGAGTACAGGTTCTCTATACTCCCCATCTTTATTGCCCCTGTATATCTGAATATATCCCTCAGTTAAAAAATGGCAGGGTATATATAATCTGAAATGGGTAGTGTTCCAAATAGCCCATAAAAAAGTTGGATTCTCTTCAAATACACCACCAACATGGACACAAGTGATTACAGGTCACAGAGTCAAGACCTAGTGACTGAAGAGGAACAGCTGAAAGAAGGTCGTGACCGAAGAGGAACAGCTGAAAGAAGGTCATGACTGATAACAATGGAAACTAGGCTTGGTTGCAGCTTTTATGAAGCACCTCATGTAATCTACTGCAGATTTTCACTAACTGGAATAAAGCTCTCTGAAGTCTAATTCATGAATCAACAGGGAATGCTACAGATTATGCCCAGGATGTTCAAGACATGGCATACATCAACTTTCTAGCAACACATGTCCTCAACTTGGCTTGTGTTGTAGAGCAATGAAAATACTGGGAAGAATGAGCTAGCAGGGCAACATCGGGTGCAGCTACTAGAAGTGGTTCCTACATTAACACATTAATTCTATCATTTAACGTGATATGTGAGTATATCTGAGAAATAAAAAAAGCCTTAAAAAATAAAAGGAGATAAAAGTATAACAAACATAACTGAAGTAATTAAATTCTAAAAAACAAGCACCCATGTATGTCTATTCCTCCTCATCCATTATATCTTCCAACCTCTATACTTTATAAAAGTGATGTAGAAACCTCACAGTAATTGCTGAAGTTACACATCAAAATTCAGAACTGTGGGAAAGGGAAGTGTGGAAAACATTTCTGACATCTAAAGACAAAGTTATATAAAGAAGTAAGTTCGCAAATCAATCCCACAGCTAAAAGACTGCTAGAAATTAGCATTCTTGTCTCCAATATCTAAACACTTGAACTTGTCTTTTCACAGCTAAAGCTAAAAATATGAAACAGGTACTTTTACTTCCAGTAGGACAAGTATTTTGCATAAAATGAAATATTCATAAAACAACGTGGCTATAAAAATAGGTAATTTATCACTGCAATCATAAACACCAGAGGCCCAGATATGTGTCCATATCACACGAAGGATAAAACATTCTACTACACAGCTGTCCCCCAGGACATATTGATATGTCCCACAAAGCTCCTCCGATACACAGGTCTTGTGCTGTCTGCCTGCCAGATGACCCAAGCAAGCAGTTAGAAAAATACAATGGAGAAAACAGGAGAAAATCTTTATTTATTAAATATAAGAGTCTTCAAAAGCTCTCTCCCAATATCTCTTTTTTAAATTCTTGATATGTTTGCTTCAACACTGCAAGTGCCTTGAGCTTTCACATAAATACATTTTCCTAGTTATCTACGTTGGGATTTAAGATCAGGTCTTAGAAGTGGGTAGGAAGAGTGCAAGGTAGTCAATGCATTAATCCAGAGAGCAAAACCTCAAGACAGAAGTTGAAATAGAGTTTTCTTTATGAATCTTGTTATTTTCCATCACAGTTCTCTTAAACTGAAACAAGTACAGTAGAGAATTGTGAAATAATTTCCATGTATGTACAGAATTAATGGTGTGACATATTTGAACTGAAAGGAAGAAAATTGTGTTCTATCTTTACTTAGCTGAAAGAAAGAGCAAGAGAGGGAGACAAATGGCCCCATTAAGGTAAATAAACTACTTAACACCTTTTATATTAAGTGAATTGTCATGCCTAAAATCGTAATATCTTAGTCAACTCTAAAGTCAACTCAATTGCAAACTAGATGCAAAATTTATTAATATAATTTTAATTCAACAGAATTACTAATTTTACAACATATCTTGAAAAGGCAAGAGGTTGTAGTGTGGGGAAATACCTGACAAATTTGACATGGAAAATATTATGACTCATTGCTAAAAATTATAATCTGTATGTGTAGCCACACAAAAACCTGTAATGGTAAAATTAAAATGTTATTTTCCAAAAAATAACTACAGTGCTTGCGGAAAATATGTGGGAAACAAAAAACTTAGGGATGTCGAGCCAGTAACACCATGATGTTTCCTTTGCTTCATATCTTGTTTTGAGTTTATAACTAATGGCTTTTCACACTTTCCTTGATGCATTTCCTTTACCTGGTAAATAGTGGATGAAAGATTTTCTAGTGTTTGGAAGAAGAGCTCCGAACCCTTTTCATTTTATACAAGGTCTTCAAATGCTCTCCTGAAGTGTGGCACCTAACTACATGCTCATGGCTTACCTCTCATTAGCCTGATATAAAACCTACAGGAAAGAAGAAATAATATCCCAAATTAAATTAATCAAAGACCATTACAGCAACTTCTCCAGGTCAAGGTCTTGCTACTGACAAGGATTAGAATTTTGGTACCCCTGTACTAGTTCAGAGCTGAAATCTGCATGATGGTTGGGAAGGCAGGATGTGTTTAGAACTGACTTTTCCTAGAAGTCTAATTTCTCTTAAACTTTTTATCTGATGATTAAGGTTATGAAAATACTAAATGTTTTACTGGTTTATTTTCAGATAACACAAAGATACTGCTTCTAATACTATCTATGAGATAAAACACCATTTCTTTCTTTTTTTAAACCTCCATTGTTGCTCACGTACCCACAGATTAGTTTGGGGGTTTTCTGAACAAAGATTGCCTATTAGAAAATAACTGAAAACATTTAAAAAATAAATTAACAAGGGCTGGTATTTCAAATAGAAGCACATGAGTTATGGTCCTTTACTATGATTAACTATTCTCTTCCCTTTAACCCAGATAGTTAAAATTTCTTTGTATGATGCAGTAAGTTTGTTTTCAAGGGTTAGTAATAAAGGAAAGGGAATTTTTTGGTTATTATAAAAGAATCAATATTTGTCTCGTCCTTGTTTTCTATTTTACTTGCTAACAATTAAAGATACAGCTGTCATTCTTACTGAGAATTTCAGAACATTAAAGATGCTTAAATATAAGAAAAAAGGAGTAATTAAATCAATTCATTAGTCAAAAAATAGATACTAAGCTCTTCAATTTCAAAGCATATGCTATTTCTACTGTCACACTTGATATTACTATCAGCAACTTATTAAGTGCACATATCTTTCATTAGCATAAAGCGGCATAAACTTCATTGAATCTAAATGTTAATTTAATAAAACTATTGTTAATTCTCCTGACATCAATGTCTATGACTTGTAAAGATTTCCTTTGAGTAACTAAGCTCAAATAATTTAGAAAATGCTATATCCTTCTCCCTATTCTGTGCACACAGACAAAAAAACAGAGGAGTGAATAAACATGCCAGATCTACCTACAGAAATAAAATTGTTAAGAGTACATCATACTCTTAACAATTACCTCATAAAAATTATCTCAACATAGAACTCTTGCAAGTTTACTAATACTCTGCATAACTTGTCAAGAACAGCATGGAAACACAAGTCACAAAGACTACAGAAACTGATGGCTCTAAAAATGTTTTAAACACCTTTTTCTTGACATAATTAATGTAACACATTAAAACAATGAACACAATGATTAGATTTTTTTTCTGTTGGCTTCAGTGAGACACCCAGGAGACAACTGAAATGCTGGTGTTTGCTGGCACCTCTGCATGGGAAGCCCACCATGAAAATCTGCTGGCAATGAAAACAGGGCCAAAATGCTACTGGTCTTCAAAGAAACCAGGTTTTCAGATTTGAAGCTCTGCAAATACCTCTGGAAAAAAAGTTCCCCATCTTAAACTGATGTGAGGAATTGCTACTATTAAGATTCCATTGTACTAATCACAGTAAAACTACTCCCCTTCTATCCATATCAGGGTTTGATCAGTTTCGACACCATTAAAATTACCACATTATACAAGGTCAGTGAACTTGTACCTACCTCAGCCTTTCACAGTCACCTTCCACCATAGTCTACTCTGCCTCATGCACTGATGAAATTAATTATAGCCAATAGCTTCCATCTGCTTCCTCTGCTTATCTGGATGAAACAAGACAGAGAGAGACACGGACTGAATTTAAGTAAATTAAAATTAACCTAGTACTGTCACAGTCACTTAAGTGATGGCAGGTGGTCTGTCCATCTCTTTCTACAGTTTCCAACTGTAAGTTGGTGTTCTGGTTTTAACTAGTACTTCTAGAGCTGTTTACTAACTCAGGGAAAGGACAATGAAGGTTACTTCTAAGTATCAATGGGAAAAGTGTTTCAACAGCACTCAACACTAAAATGAACTCCAATCCTATTCAGTGTAGTGAAGATGCTATCATTGATTTAAACAAGACCACTGCAAACTATCTCAGAAAATTCGATGCAAAGGTGCTTCTTGTGTTGAAAGGTATTGACTGGTTATTTGTCCTTCTGCTCTTTCTCCCTATCAAGCCCCCCTTCTTTTATTCCTCCTTCAACTAGACTTAAAAAAAATTGAAAGCAAAGGTTACAAAGAAAACTCAAACTTATCTCAGGAGTATCAGAAGGGAAAAAAGTGGTTTTGTATCCGCAATGCTATTTTTTATAAGTTTGAATTTAAGAGCTACAAAATATTGTGGACACATGGCTGGAAGGTTCAGTGGGGACAGCACATGGAGATCCGTTGTTCAAATTAAGAACATTTTTATTTTTGTCTGAAGCACAACATGCAGCTGGTATCTAGTCTTTATCAGCAGCTTTATCACAAAATGAACATAAAGCAGAAGAAGACTGCGCCTAGTAATTGCTTTTCAACAGATAATGCCTTTTGTGGAGGCATAAAACTGACAACAGCAACTTTACCGTCAGTATTCCTTGGTGTTTGGCACTAGATTCATCTACGTCTGAGTAGATTCATCTACATGCTGGGTCCTTCAGGGTTCATGGTCCTTCAGGATTCATGTCCCATGCTGGGACAGGAACATCCCTGCAGGACTGTACTACTTGCACAATGTTTTCTAAAAGGCCAGTCCTGCTGAGGCCAAATGGCAAATCAGCAATAAGCCATTTTTAGTTTCTACCAGCCAGCTTCAGATATATCTAGGAAAAGTAGTGCAGCACCCCATACTACAAATGATAGTGCATAATTTGTACCTCTCATGTGGAAAAGCATTGGCACAATACAGGTATTCAAATCTGAATCTAAATTATCACAAATAAGTTTTGCAAATACCCATTTGCATGTTTCCCTTTCTCTATCAGGATTGTATGAAAGATTAAGGAGAATTTGTACTCTGTCTTTTTTGCATCTGGATAATAGTGGTAGTAATTCATGCTTTTCTGTCTTGAGGATTTCAGTAGGTTTTCAGTGAAACAGAACTTAATAAACCTCAATGTACTGTTTATGTTAAAATAAATAAAAATAGAAATCTCCAAGGAAGGTAAAATTTTCATAACTCTTTCATCTTTAAAGGAAGCTAGAAGGCTGCTCTGCCTGAAGAGCCTAGTCCCCTAAGGGGCCTGCAAAGATTAGAAGTTCCATCTGAGGCATATGCTAAATACAGAGGCAAGGCAAAACAGTTTTGGTCAACTAAAACAAAAAGGAACAAAAGTAAAATTATTTCTGTGATTCAAAAATTTACTTAATAAAAGTCAGTAATTTGGAAGTCCTATAAAATGGTAATTAAAAAACCAAATAGCTGACTTATATCTCATTTTCTGCAAATTCCTACTTCCTCGCCTTTTTGAAAAGTCAAAATCCTTTTAACATCAAATACATTTTTTTGAATTCCTAAAAAAAAATCTCCATTTTCTAGGATCTGTTTCAATATCTTGGCACTGAACACACTTATAAAACAAAAGATCATATGAAACCGAAAAGAGAAAAATGGTAAACAAGCATACTTTGGGGAACAAAACAAACAAATGTTCAGTTAAAAGATGGCATCATATTATAAAAACATTGCCCAGCACATTCAGGGTAGCAATGATATAGGAGGCACACATAAAATTCTGTATTTATGCTTTCTGAAGTCTTTCTATTATATGCATAAACCTGAGATCACACTTACTAGAAGTCATATTCCACATATTTGAAGGAAAGCAACATTTCTTATTGCTTTTGTAACTTCTGAGCTCCACTTATTGCCTCTGATTACCACCTTCTGCACTCTGTCTTAACCTTTGCATCGTTTGCAGTTGTCATCTTTATCTTTTCTCCTTTTGTCCTGATGAACCAGATCCACCAAACTAAGAAAAAAAACAACCAAAACCAGACATTTCAGATAAAGAAGACATTTAAAAAACATGGACCAGGATACTTCAGACAGCTTCTGTTTGCATGTTGCCCACTTTTCTCCTACTTTTTTGAGTTATACTACCATCAGAGATTATTGTTATAAAATTTCAACATGAGTTAACAAGAATTTTCATTTCCTGCTAATATCAGTAGTAATTAAAGAAAACTAGAGAAGTAGCAAATCCAGTATCAAAAATCCAGTATCAAAAAAAAGTGGTACCTAAGCATGTTATAAGCATTTTTATTGGGAGTTTTGTAGGAAGGAAAGCTGTTATCTGTTTGGTCCTTATCTCAGAATTTCTGCTAATATTTTAAAGACATTTTTGTGCAATGAAGTATAAACCAGCAGTAAAAAAGGCAATCTTATCCACTGCAGCATCCAAGCAATGACATCAGATGGATAATGCAACTGCACAGAAAAAGCTACTAGGTTTAGGAACTATTTATATGCATTACTTCCTTAAAAACCTGAGGCTCTGAGATATTTGCTATTCAAATCTTATATCCTATGAATACTGCTAAATTGTAGCTCATAGTGAGGTTTCCAGGATGAACTATTAGAAAATGTAGTTAGAAGTAAGCAAAACTGTCAGTGTTTTAGGGTTGTAGGATTCATCAATTAGGGTAACAAGAGGAAAAAAATGCAGTTTGGAGACAGTAATTTAGGGAAAAAAATAGCAAACCATAAGGAACAGTGCAGCCAAAGGTCATTTTAAATTTGAGAATGGAACAGAGTAGACTGTGAATGCTACTGAAAATAGAGCATTTTGCATTTATAAGAAACAAATATTATTCAGTACTGATTAAAAAACCCAACACAAGAGCATACAAATCCAGCCAGAACTTTATATACACTTCTTGATCTAATTCCTTGGTATCTATATGTTGACTAATCAGATGGTATAAATCTGAGCATGATGAAGCCTTATCAGTTTTTAGCAACAGCACCTCCCCAGAATGAGCAGTTGTGACAATGACAGATGGCATTACTGAAAATAACAGACAGGTCTCCAGTTACTCCTTGGAAATGGAAGCTTCATCTCAAGTCTCACAAATTGCTTTTATTGACTTACAGCTATTATTGTATTAAATTTGTGTTCAAGCTTAGCTTTGTATTTCTATAATTTTCTGCTGTCTAATGCTCCACGTCTTACCTCAGACTATGAATCAGTTAAGCTGCTACATCTGTTCTGTCTGCGACATCACTGATAAGGTTTGATAAATATCCAGTATGACATTGTTTGAGTTGCTATTTGTCAAGAAATGTGGTACAATCAATTTATATGTATTTTCACTTTAAGGTCTTCTTCCAGCTGAGATAAGCAATGAAAAATTATGGCATATATTATTGTCTTATTAACACTGGCACATACCCACACACTCCTACCATCTTGCTTCCCATTATTATCAACTTTCATAATCAGTGGAAAGGACAAGGTGGAATTCAATCTACTTTGTATAAAACTAGATAAACTGTCATGCATTTATTTATAAGCTTACACTCTTCCAACACAATCAGTGTAATACTGGCCTCAGATCTCTTGACATGAGAAGATCACACCTCCAGCTTGCAGGTATCTAACTCCCTGCAAAGATCTGAAAAGAACTTAGCTATAATTTCCCCTATGCATTTACACATTTTCTTTGCAGATTTCTATGGTATGACACCAGTAGAGAGGTCACATTGGGATCTTCCCTCAAATTCCATCATCCTGTTCTTTTCACAACAGGTGAAGAATAACCCAGCCCTCTGCCTACTCAATGCTAGCTTCCCTGCTAACAATAAAATGCTTTTGCGATGTATTTTTTCTGAGTATAGACCTGCAGTGCTATGAGCAAGGAGGATACACACATTCTGAATACCAGAATCTAATATTTTTTTTTATGTGAAAGGGTAAACAAAAGTGTCCTCCAGCTGGGGCCAAGAGCCATATAAATATCCCCTGAATGAAATACAAAATGGAGTTCAGGTTTATGTACAGTTTCAGCAAAAATTTCCCTACATTTTGCCCTTGGTTTGCCTGAACAGGAAGTGAAATAAAAGAAAAATAAAAACCTTAGCACAGGCCATGAATTGAGCAGCAGTCAGCAAAAGTTTAGAGCAGGTATAGAGTTATTCTAATTTATAGCACATCGGAACAGACTGCTGGAAACTGCTTCCTGAAACATCACAGAATCATTGAGATTGGAAAAGACCTCTGAGATTATCAAGTACAGCCTTTGACCTGACATCAATACTAGACCACAACACAAAGTGCCACATCCAGTCTGTCCTTAATCACCTCCAGGGATGGGGACTGCACCACTGCCCTGGGCAGTTCATTCCAGTGTCTAACCACCCTTTTCATGAGAAAGTGCTTCCTAACATCCAACTTAAGCCTCCCTTTGTGCAGCTTGAGGCTCTGCTCTCTTGTCCTCACTAGTTGCCTGGGAGAAGAGCCTGACACCCACCTGTCTACAATGTCCTGCAGGTAGTTACAGAGAATGATAAGGTCCCTTCTCTTCTCCAGACTAGAAAACCTTAACTCCCTCAGCCTCTCCTCATTAAATTTTCCCTCTAGACCCTTCACCAGCCTCATTGCTCTCCTCCATTACCTCAATGTCCTTGAAGCAAGAGGCCCAGAACTACAGACAGTACTCTAGTTGAGGCTCCACCAGTGACCAGCACCGGCGGCGAATTATGTGCCTAGTCCTGCTGGCCACACTATTCCTGATACAAGCCAGGATGCCACTGGCCTTTTGTACTCTGAGGAAAGGTCACAGAAGAAAAATGCGTACATAAATTTCTACTAAAACAGCTTGCAATACATTCCCACTAATTTTTCTTACTCTGAGAAGTTAAAGCCCAATAGAAACCTTGTTATGATTTGAAACTGTGAGAGCAAGGGCTCTTAGAAAATTCAGAATAAAGCTTAACTACAATATTTTTTTAAATAAAAATACAGCCTACCACTATGGAATGTGTCCTGAGAAGGGTGACAAAGCTGGTGAGAGGGTCTAGATTACAAGTCTTATGAGGAGAAGGAACTGAGGTTGTATAGCCTGGAGAAAAGTCTCAGAGGAGCCATTATTACTCTCTACAAATACCAAAAAAGGGGCTGCAGAGAGTGGTGGTCAGTCTTTTCTTCCAAGAAGTAAGTGATAGCAAAACAGGAAATGACTTCAAGTTGCACCAGGGGACACTCAGGTTGCATATTAGGAAAAAATCACTGACAGGCATGTAAAGCAGTGGCACAGGCTGCCCAGGGCAGTGGTGGAGACCGCATCTCTGGAAGTATTTAGAAGACATTTGGTGCTGAGGTACATGGCTTAGTGCACCACCTAGTACACCACTCTGCTCACATGGGTACCCGTCTATCTCCCCTTTATAGACACCTATTAGACCTCAGCCCAGGGCTTAAGTAATATTCAGCCCAATTTGCCCCGGTTCAGCCCAATTCTGCCACATTTCACTCAATTTCAGCCTCATTTCACCCCAGTTTGCCCAGTTTCAGTAAATATGATGTCACAAGGGGGGGAGTGGTGGAGAAGGAGGGCCCTTGTGATGTCATCAGGTATCAGGCTGTGATGTCACCCAACTCCCTCCCCCCATCCCCTCAGCCCACTGTGGTAGCTATCAATGGAATTACACTGCAAACTTGGAAATTCCATTTTTAAAATATGAAAACCAGTAAGAAATTACAGAAACTTTTCTCCTTGTTTTCATGTAGCTGTGTAAATAGTAACCGCAATGATCAAAACAGCTCAAGATCACAGGATTCCTAATCACATTAAGCTACTGACTCTGGTCCTAATGCATTTTGAGTGAATTTCTGCAGGAGTAGCCAGCAAAAGGTCTTTCAAAATCCATCAGGATGTGTCAGCCATTAAAAATATCAAATTCTAGCAAAGACATCAAAGAACATGGGGTAACAATCTACTGCAGCTGTATACTTTGATGCTGAAAGAGTGTTTGATACACCTGTGATAGAGTACAGGGCAGATGACTTAGGTGGAGGCTTTCTGATGTGAAATGAAAGTCTCTTAACTTCATCTTTGCAATTAACACATAAATATTACAGCCCAGAAATACTTGTATTTTTTGTTGAGAATACCTTTATTCGAGAAACAAAACTACACAATTGTGCTTGCATTAGGTCATCTTTAAAGAGTTTTCTGTAACTGCGGCACAAAACCTCCTGACTATTAGATATATTGGATTGTTTCCACCTCCATATGCACAGTGCAGCAAGAACTTCTGTCCTTGCAGATACAGAGACTCATATAGAATAATAAATGCACTGTCCAAATTTCTACTAATGATATGTGCAAAGTAATTTGTGTGGAGATTATGTCTATTGCAATGTTGACTGTCGAAGGTGTGTGTTGCACTCCTGAGAGTGCATAACTTCACTTAGTATTTGTTGAAATTTGTGGACCTCAGTGATGAAGCTTTAATTAAATACCCTCCCAAATGGATTATCCTCTTTGACCTTACACAGTTTCATAGACTTGGTTTACACAAGGGAGCTTACCACTAGTCCATTCTGTTGGAATCTCATATCGTTCTAGCCTGTTATAATGCTTTTCTAAGAAAAGCTGATATTTGCACAATAGCATCTGGTTTCTTTCCAATATACTGCAGATTTATTTGTACAGATATGCAACCTGCTACAGAAAAGGTAGAAATAGTATTTCATTTCTTGCAATGATTTCACTGTGATTCTGTTTGGCTTTTCTCAAGGCCAAGTTGGTTTTCTAGATCAAGATATTCTTAGATTATTCTTCTGGTGAAAAAAATAGACTATTAAATCTAAAGTAATCATTCAGCATTCAAGAACCACTGTACAAGTGTTTTAAAAATACATCTGAATTACAGAATTAAACAATTGTTTGTTCAGGAGTGAAACTGACCAAAACAGAGCAAAAGAGAAACAAACTATGCATTGGAGCGTACAGATCCAGCAGGGAAATAACAGCAGGGTCTAAAGCATTTTTGAGGAAAACAATGTCAGATACAATAGTAAGATAAGAAAATAATAACTTGTGTTAACCGTATATTTTCATTACAAGCTGAAAAATATGTTTTCATTCATTTATGATGGTGGCAAACATTTTGCATTAATTAATTTTCATAATAAAAATGGATCCATAAATAAGGCAAGAATAGCTACTACCCTGTTAAAAGTGAAGCTATTAGCATTTCTAAATTATTTTTCACTACCTCAAGTGTGATTCATTTAGATTTTTACAGAACAATACATTTACCTTTTTAGAAAAAAAAGAGAGGAAAAAAGAGGAAAGAAAAAATACTTTCTCTTCCCTACAAAACATGTCTGATTTGGTTGTCCAGAATTTGTCTCCATGCAGATAAAGATGTGAAAAAGAAGTGAACTTTGTCCTTACAACCATCAACTCCCAACCTCACATTACTAACATACAGGAATAATATTTTGAGACTGAATGCTCCATTTGAAACAAAAAATTTCTTGTTCTTTGGCAGAAATACTTTAACTGAGATCATTAAAACCATCTCTTGACAGGTTGTATTAAGTGCTCCAATTATGCCTAATTTTGGTTTAGTACAATATGTTAATTTTAAACAGTTTAAGAGATCCCACCTATTCTGACCATTTTCTCCCTGCTTTGAAAGTGCTCTTCACTGCCACTCCAGCTGTAATCACAATTCTCTATCTGAACTAACCGCATTTCTTTGACTCTTGTACAGCAAAGAACAATTTAATAGGCACATTGGCCTTACACTGGTAAAGCCCATAAGTTTTTTTTAAGTAGCGTATTTAATATCATTGTAAGGATGGATAGGAGAGACCTGCACTGCTTCAAAACATATTCAGCAAGATCCTTTCTTTCCTTGGAAAGCAGCAACAAAATTCATAAACACACTTGACAAGAACTGAGAGCTGGGACTCAAGATATGGAAGGTACTACAACACCTCTCTAGGGGAATATGTGTAAGAAAGAATTCTTACCCATAACAGAGAATTTGGAGATGTGGAGGCAATCTTTGTGCTCCTTGTTCAGGGTTGTTTTTTTTTCCTGATGTGTAAGGATCTGTAATGAGTAACCTGGTAGGTCCAGCTGAAAGAGAGACTAGGGAAAATATCCACTTATGCACTGAAATAAAACCACCTGATGCCACAGCTGACAGATGGAGTGATGAAATTTAAGTTAGCATAGTACTGTTTCACCCTGTATTTTCATTTAAATAGAATAGAATTATGATTTTTATTTTTATTTTTTGAATGGTACTAAAAACCATGAATAATATAATGTCTAGCTAAACTCAAAATTGAGAGATGACAGTTTCAGCCAGAAAATAAACTATATAGGCCATTTCTGAGTTCTTTAATGAAGTAATTTAGATTTCATGTTACCATGCATGAAAACAGGAGTGGTAAAAATTCCCTACGGTACAAAACACCTACTACAGTCTTTATACAACAAAGGAGTATGAGACATGTGACAGTCCAGACAGGAGAATTTCACAAGGAAATTATAAGAGTGGATCACTTGATGTCCACTGGACTCCTAGTCCACTGGAAGTATTGCTTTTCAATACGGAAAGGGTAAGGCAGCAACTGTAGATGAATCCTTGAGTGCGGCATCAGTCAGAAGTCTGGCACGGAAGCAGCCCTGAAACTGGCACAGGAAGTTCAAGATTGGACAGGATGATCAGCTCATGTCTTACAGAAGATGGAAGAGTCAGCAACTATGTGAAAGACTAATTTCAGAGAAAAAAAATGTCTAGCCTCCACTCTCTCCTCCTATTTTTTAGTCTTTTCAACAGAATCCTAGTATTTGCAGTTTTTCAAGATTACGGAATAAAACTCCCAGAAGTTCCCTATCCTAAAAAAATTCTGTCGATGTGCAAAATACAGGCTAGAGACATCATTTTTCCTCACTGCTCTGGGTGTCTGAGTCCTCACTGCTGGAACTACAGAGACTTTACCTCCTCTGAGAGCTGCTAGGCCACTGACAGCTTAGTATAGGCTGTTTTTAGGTCAAAACTTTTAGTGAAGAGATTTGTAAGTCTTTAAATGTCAAGCATACTGAAAATAGTCAATAAATAAAAGATTATAATAATAACAATAATACACAGTGAAGTTTGAATAGGCACTCTGTACATTAATAAATAATCACATTATGTATCACATTACACATTCTGTCTGAACATTTCCAATTTAATCAAAGGCATTAACTTGACTGTCAAACACTAAAATAGGGCAGCAGGCTTGCTGGCAGATTTCTTCCCTGGGAGTAAATATCCTTGTGGCAGAATCTCACATAAGAATTGGTAATGAGATTTGCACACTAAAATATGCAATAGAGTTGCAAGAGATGGGACAAGATGTTTCTATTATTTTTTTTAAATAAGATTATTAAATAAAATCATGCCTTCTTCCTGGATTCTTTTCTTTCAAAATTATAGTATAAAATATTGTATGATTTAGATGTTTAAAATGTGAAACCTAGCTTCAGAAGCAGTAGGAATAGAGTGTATTGCTTTTGGAAAACATGCAAAAATGCCATTTCTACTTGACCACCACCCTGCAGACTGAGGAGAACAGGCAGCTCTTACTGAGCACTGACAAAAAAGCCAAATGCTGAAGTGTAGTAAATTCTAATGACCCTTGGTAATGAAGTCTGCACTGTATTGCCTATTAAAAAACTATAGTGTCAAAACGCTGATGCATTTTCTTTCCTTTTCCACTGTTACAGTGGCAGTAGTTTCTCTACTAAATGCAGTGTCCTGGTATTCATGTATCTAAAACATCAAAGCCCCAGCAGAGATGTGATAGCTAAGTAAGATATTTCTGAATTAAGAAGGTAGCATATTGAGGGTAGGTTGAAGGTACATAAGGCATTTCTGAATATAGAATTAATTTGAAGATGCATCTTGTGCAGGGACTAGTATTGATAATTGAGTTGGACAAGCATCATCCCTGACCTATAGCGCCATTCTATCTGGCAAAGATAACACGCACCTCTGCTGAACAAAGCAGGTGAGAGTTTAAACACTCTTTATTTAAACAGAAAGAGTATTTGGTCATTTCCCTCAAAATAAAAAAACAACTCTGGTCTTTACAACACATGCAGATTTCACAGCAACACTAAGAACCACACCTGTGATCCAAGCAAATCCTTTCTGACAGTTAAAACTGGGGGCATTTAGTTCTGCTTTTGTACACTGAAATGTTTCTGTTTTGCAAAAAACCTGTGACCTTCTGTAAAAGCATCTTTAAGAGATGAAATCAATGTCTAAATACTGCTATAACCTATAACGGGAATTTTTCTTCTCATAACACAAAGTCCTCCTGAGCACACTCAGTTTCAGAGTTTGCTGTTTTCTTAGAGCATGGCACAGAGAGGAGGTGTGGGTAACTAGTGATTCCTCCAGGCAAGGATCTGGTTATGTTGACATAGCACTTTTTTGCCTGGTAGCATAAAATGACCTTCCTCTCTACTACAGAGGAAGCTCAGACAGAGTTTAGGCAGTGGCTTATGTTGGTCCGAGTTCCTCAGGAACATGTAAACATCTAAATTCCCTTGAAAATGTCAGCCTGAGAAATCATTCTGCACAATTGATGTCAGTAGGATTGTAGAGATTTACAGATATTCAAAACCTGGGCCAGTAAAAGAGTAGCCAAATAAATCTTTTAGACTCCAAGTGTCAATACACTGGATACTGATATGAGCTACCTATATTTTTGATGTATCACCAGAGACGCTTTTATCTGAAGCATTAAATAACTCAAAGTTCTTTGACTTGTTAACATCTGACCTGAAGAAAGAGTTCTAAGATCTGTGTAGTGTGTTAAATACAGTAAGATGTAAGAAAGTAAGCATTTCAGAACATATTGTCTCAATTAGCTGATCATGCAAAAAGGGATGTTGAGGTACCTGGCAGATACTCCACATCACTTCTACTGGCATGCTTATTTGGCAGATGTTTAAAATGAAAGGCTGACAGTTTTATGTGCTAATTAAATCTTTTTAGTTGACAACTGCAATTTAATTTAATTCTAATCAAGAGTAATAACCACCTGTAACTACTATTGTGGTGATGCTCCATTTTTACTTAGGTCCCAAAGCAAAAATGAGCAAAGATTTTACACTTAGACTTTAAGATCTTTCTAGTATAAGATATTCTTCTAAATACATTAATTTTTAAGCACTTCCAAAGAATAAAGAGATTAACAAAAAGGAAAAAAGCACAAATCAGTAGAAATTTGTATACAAAAGACAGTGGGTATGTGCCTGAAGACACAATGAGGAAATATAAATACAATTTAAGTTATCTTGTTAGGGAAAGTAGAGAGCATTCAGAGTTCAGGTTACAGTTTACTCAGTTACTACCAGATCATTGTGGAACCACATAATCCCAGTGCCTTTTGAAATCTCTTAGAAAGGAGTTCAGGTGTGACACCTTTACCACTGTGTAATTTCAGCTGTGGCGTATCAGCCTCCAGAAATGTGTCTTGCAAAGCAACACCAATTGCTTCATCTCAGAGGTCTCCCCATGGCTCAGGCAAGTTCAAAATATACACATTAACTATTCAGAGCATTCTGAATTTGTTTGGTTACTTCTGACCTATTTATTCCATAGAGCCAAATAAACTAAGAGAAGGCACTAACGAATAAATCCTTCATAAATATCTCTCTATCCTACCAGAGGAATAAGTGTGTAGCTGAGAGGAACTCAAGTGTGGGTAGATAAGATTGTTCCATATTCAGACCCAGCACAGCAGTCTCAGGGCACATACAGGAATAAAGACAGAAAGTGGATGGGACAAAATCTGAGTTCATTGCAAAATCTCTTGCTGTACTTTGCTATTGCTCATGGGTAGTTGCATCACTCTGAGACCTAGTCTAACTACATTGATAATCACAGCTGGCAGCAGACATGGTATATCCTTTAATGCAAAACTGAGCACAGGGTTGAAGACCAGCTAACAGAGGCCAAGAAAACACAGACTGCACCCAGGTAATTTTTCCCATGAGGAACCTGTGAGAATTCTTACTCCTGTTGATGCTGGCCAGTCTGTCCTTATGAAGAACTGAATCTTCCTGGTTTTGCAGTTGTCATAGTTGAGGCTCTGTCACCTGCCTGACATCACTATTGTAGGCTCATTAAAATCTTCAAGTTAATTTCAAGCTGCCTCTAAGATAATAAATGTAATCTGTTTTAAAATTTCTAGCTGTAACAATATTAAGCATCTTAGTTTGTTTTCCCATCTTTAGACGTCTATTATCTTGTGGCAGTTATATTCACATATTTTTCAGCTTCTTCATGCCTTTAGTTGATAAACTGTATTACATGTTAAATAAAGCTTTGCATAGTCTCCTCTCAAGAGAAATGACACAAGCCTACAATATCCAATATTATGCAAATATCCATAAAATTAGGTTTTTTTAAGCAGTTAAAAAGTGATTAAAAAATTTATTTTACCAAAAAAGGAGGATGGCACTAGAAGGATGTCACCCAAACTTTTCTTCCACCAAAAGTAAAAGTTGTGTTGTAAAATGTGAAATGGTGTAAAAGCATCAAGTTGAATCAGCTGGCATTTCTCCAGCCTCTTGGACTGCACGACATTTTGTAGTAACATGGACAGAGAAGCTGGAAGAGAATCCGTCAAGGTAGCTTGGAAGGAAAGGTGAAATAATAAAAAAAAACCTTCAGAAAATAATATTACGTTTAGCTATTGCCTTCAATGTAACTTGCTTTTTTTTAAATAGGCTTTCCTTACACCTTTTTCTTTCTTTTTCTTTTTCTGGAATGGGAGCAGATTTTATGTCAAAATCCAGTGGGTAGGAAACTAGAAATACCATAAGGACCTGGAAAAGTTGACTGCGGAGAGTGTGTGCAATGAAAAGGAAGCACTGCTCATAGGACAAAATGCTCTCATGCTTCAGTGCTAAGCAAGGAATGGAAAAAAAAAAAATGGGAAGCTGAGTAGTAGTTGTTTTCTACTGCTACTTTAATGCCTGTCTTTGCCTACTGAATTTGGAAAATGCGCTAAAAGCTCGCTTTCAAAACAAAACATTCCTAAGACATAGAAATGACCAGATGTAGAGTTTTTGCCTTGATGTTATTCCCAGCTTCACACAATTCCAGTGCAATATGGCTGTGCTGGCAGGTCAAACAATCCAAAGCACTGTGGCCAAAATGCCTTCAAATAGCACTGGCAGAACATTTTCTCTGAAATAGGGCTGAGAAATTCAGAAACATAGGAAAGCATGCAAGTTTCAACTGAGCTTGGATCCAAAAATACTGTCTTGGCTCTGGCAAGTAATTTCTAATGAAAATTAGGAAGAAATCCTTTTTTGCATAGCTGGTAAAAGAAAGCATAGCAGAGCAAGTATCTGGAACGTAGAACATCAGTGCTCATCTTTGGCCTGAAGGAAGCAGAGCTGAGCTCCAGATGGAAAGGCTACAAATGTTGTCCATATCAAAGATGCCTCAAAAGGGACAAGTGTTTTCATAGATTATTCAGGAAAGTCGCTTATTAAACAAGTGGAAGTGGAGCCTAGAAGTGAGCACTTACCTTCTTATAGTACAATACTGACATGACAGTTCAGGCAGAATAACCATCAGGGATGACTGCAGTGTGGTAGTATAATGAGAAACATTTTTTTACCGTAAGGAAAATCATAGAATTATAGAATCATTAGGGATCAGAAGGGACCTCGAAAGATCATCTAGTCCAATCCCCCTGCCACAGCAGCATCACCTAGACCAAGTTGCACNCTTCCAGCAGCTCAGTGTCCTTTAACTGAGGGGCCCAGAACTGGACACAGTACTCCAGATGTGGTCTCACCAGTGCAGAGTAGAGGGGGAGAAGAATCTCTCTTGATCTGCTAACCATCCCCAGGTCCCTTTCATCTACACTGCCATCCAACAGGTCAGTCCCCAACCTATACTCGTACCTTGGGTTGTTCTTGCCCAGAATCAAGACTCTACACTTACCTTTGCTGTACCTCATTAAATTTCTCTCTGCCCAGCTCCATGTATAGTAGAAACATTTGATGTTCTAGTAAAGCAGGAAGATATTTTGAAGACACAAGTTTCAGGCTGTGTGAATTTGGTGAAATGTAAATATACTGTTTGTTGGTTACTGAGAGGGCCATGGCAGCAACACAAGTGATCACAGCAGGAAACCACCTACAAAACCTCAACTGGTAAGAGCCCAGGAGGCAAACTAGGAGGAATCTAGGGAACAGCTCAAGATGGTTCAGGTCAGTGAAAACACCTAAAATTATTGAGAAAAGGTGACTTCAAAAAAGACACACTCCTGTTGTCATCAAAAAAGATCCAAGTAAAACTTCACTAAGGAGAAATACTTCTGAACTGTTAAGCCCACAGGAGTAACAGTGAATCATAAGTCTCTTTCCTCTATAGAAAAATAGAATTAGCAGCAGAATGTTTTCCTCAGGCTACAAATGATAGAGGTTCATGGTGAGGTTTTTATTACACCCTCATGGGTAACACTGCATTTGCTCACCTAATTCATATTACACCAAAGAGAATGCAGCTAAAATAAATTTTACTGCTCCCTTTTTAAGTGCAAAGCACATTTATAATATCAGGGTTTCTTTATCCCTTAATTACAGAAGATACCTCTGTAAAACATGTTGAATATTTATAATTCATTCCCACAGACAGAAAGCAGAATCCCGTTTAACAAGCACCAATCAATGTACCAGTAGCACCCAAAGGGTTAAATGTAACATTTGATCTTTTGATAAACACAATTTGTACCTTAGCCAGGAGATGACTTCAAATAGCTGTTGATGTTCTCAGCTTAGAGTTCCTGTTCATTCCTTCTACAAGGATGTATAGCATCACTGTAATAGATCACTAGGGCTACTTTTCTCTGATGCATTGTTGCAATATATCATAAGAACCGTGTCTGACAGGAACATGAATTTCAGACATGGGCCTATTTTATATGTTTTGTTTGAGAACACTCTTAAGGAAAATCAATGTGGAGTTCAAGAGCTGGCACTGGAGCTTGCAAAATTCAGCTGAGCTTTAAAACACTAGGCACGTCACAAAAGTTCAAAAACTGTGAACTCAGGATGAGATGGGCTACCTGTGGCTGTTCATTTGGTGAATGGAACACTTAAGGTTTTGGGTGGATAAATACTCTGAACTTCTACCTTATCTGTGGGATCACACTAGGGGCATCCTCTGTTGGTCAGAGACCTACTGTTTCCTCTCCCAAACTAATTTTTAGAAGCTACTGAATGTTTTAGAAGTACTAAATGAGTAGAAGCAAAGCAAGGTAAGTAGTTGTTTATACTTCAGAAGGACACAGTCATACACAACCTATGGAAACCTTCACAACCTGACTAATGAGCAAAAAAAGATAGGAAGTAAAGTACACTGTATGATATAGCAGCAGATAATGGCTACTGGCCCCCTCTGGGCCACATCACAGAATTCCCTGTTATGGAGGAATTCCAAATGGACTAATAAACAAATTGGCATCAGCTCCATGTCCAATCCCAGCCCTAAACATGAAATGACGATGACCCAGAAGTGTCAATGGCACAGGTGTCTAGATGACACCCAATAACAGGTCAAACTTAAATGGAAGGCTGCTACCCAAGCTATGCTGATCAGGAAAAAAGACCATCAATTCAACAGTACATTTTATTTCATAGAATTAGTTACCTTTGGTTTGGGGTTTTTTTTGTGGGTTTTGTTGTTGTTTTTTAAAGCAATGTCATATAAGCATTTTTATCAACAAATAAGACTGTCAGGGGCTTTTATGCTCATGCTCTTATACTAGTTTTCTGTCAATCAGTATGGGTTTCATAAATAAGGATAATCAGAATGTCAGGATGTGGATGTTTCTGCTCTTTGGCATGATGTTTGCCACTTCATTTGTGCAGGGAACAGAGCTGAGTACATTTTATCAGTAACAGCATTCAGGGGCTAAAGCAAACCCTTCTCTTTCATGATTCTGTCTGCATGGATTTTCAAGGGATTCATTAACATTAAGGCCAGGAGAACCATTAGATCATCACATTCAATCTCCAGTTTACCACAGGCTATTACATCCAGTTATTCTTCTATTAAGATCCATAAAGCATAACCATCTTTCTCCCAAAGTACCAGTTTTCATTTGAGGTATCAAAAGACAAACAATCTACTATTTTCCTTGTTTCTTTATAAACCAAATGCTAATAATCTTCACACTTAAAACTGTTTGTTCAGGTTGCCATTTCAATTTCTCTATACCAGCTTCCAGCCACGGGTCTTGTGTACTTGTCTTAGAGCTCTGGTACAGGTTTGCTCAAAATTCATCACAAACCAGTGCCCTCTTCACTATTACATATTTTTCAGGCTTTGAAACACTGTCAGCAATACTGTCTGACAGCAGAGTGCTACCACAGTGTCCTGTGGAGAGCTCCAGGACTCCATCTATTGCCATGATCCTGTTCCTGACTGACTTTTTCCTTTATTTAAATTAATGTCTTCATCACTTTCAGCTGCAGTTCCTCATTCACTCTGAAGAGAGTGTGTATAAATATATGTAAACATTAATAAATCTCAGATCTCTACAACTTCAGACCTGTGACTTTTGCAAAGCTCTGCTGTCTGAAATGGAAGAAGAAGATCTGAACTCTTAGCCTTGCAGTGTCACTCAAGTCCTTCCGTCATGAACTTTCCAAAAAAGAAAGCGATGAGAACGATGAGGAGAAAATAGCTGCTTTCCTATTTAAACACCCAACTCTGTTCAGGTGCAACAGTTGTCATTAGATCCTTTCTTAGGCAGTAGTTGGTTCATGCTCTGTGGAGTGGCTTCAGACACAGTCCCAGGAAACTGCATTTCACTTGAGTAGTTCTACTTTCACATTACATGATACTGCAACCACAGCTGCCAATTACTTTGAGACCTGAGAGTCTGGGGGGTGGGGGTGGTTCTTATTCTTCACACCCTGTGAGGTGTAGATGGAAAAAATAATAGATCATGCTTCAGCCATTATAGGCTTCAAACAAGTCTCTATATGGGGAAAACAGCGATATGACACTCTAAACCAGTATGATTCAAAAGCGCATTTAAAAATGCATTTCCCTTTAATTCTCTGCATGTTGCCTTCTATTAAAGGAAAATCAGAATACTGTGGAAAAGGCATCCTCAGTCTCCTCTCTCTCCTGGGCATGGCAGGGCAACAATGAAGCACCAGAACTGCACCTGTGGGGAGATTTCATTTAACAGGAAAGAGATGGGTGATACTATTCTGCTTCAATATCAGGGTTCAAAGAGGTTGAATCTCTGAAGAATATCAGTAGCAGGTCAGAGTTTTCATTTCTCTTCCACTCAAACTGTGACAAACTGTCATCATAGGAAACTTAAACCTGGATCTAAACCACCTGATTTGAGGATTTGCAGAAAATGAAAGGAAATTATTAGAAGTCTGATGTTCTGTAATGCTTAAACCTACCTGATTCATACCAGCCTTGAGTAAAAAAACCAACCAAATCCAACACTCTGCCAAGTACAAAATTCTAAGACTCTTTTGCCATTTCCCTGCTCTGACAGTATCATGTTAGCACACACCATTTGTAGAACTTAACAGCTGGTCCAGCTCTCAATAAATCCACCAAAACAACAGTTTATTGTAGTTAAAAGCAACAACTGCATGCATGCTATATCCTTCTGACTTTTCAAACATATACTGAATGCACCAAATTCATCCTACCACACTGAATGGAGCACGTTTCTGTACTAAGCCCTCAGGAAAAGCAATCAGTGCTATTAGACTCAGTGAATCTGTAGGGAAAAAATTAACCCCTCAACTCTGGAGCCAGATACAGCCTCCAGGTGTGTTCTCACTGATCCCCTAAAAAGTGCCCTGTTCCTTATATTATGCTTGTAATGAGAAGATGTACCTTGACCCAAAATAAAGCAGTGCCAAATAAAACAAGAAACATAAATTTCATATATAAAGAGAGCAAACTCAATGCTGGTATTTGAGGAAGGGGTGTGGTACCTGCAGAATGAGAGAGAGAAGCAGATGATTGAAACTTAGGAAGGTGGCATTTCTGGACTTATAATAAAAATAGTTATTTATGCAGTTCCATTCTAAGCCTGATAAAATAATACAGGATAGGAAAATCAACTTAAGCAATTGAAACTGTGTATCAGAGAAGAATCCAGAAGAAAAAATCCAGAAGAAAAGAGGAAAATAGAGAAAACTGCTGTCATCATGGGGCCAAACCTTGTGGGCCATTATTTACAGAATTGTATCAGGTAAAGGACTTGAGAACATCCATGTGAGTCCGTAGTTAGGTGCTTTGGCTTGCGATACAATGTGTCAGGAGAGCTTAGAGCTAAAAAAGGTGAATGAAAAACAAATTAGGAACCCAGAAGCTGATGCTGAGTCTGATAACTTGGGGATCTTGAATCTATTAACTGGAAATGTTAAGGATGGGAGAGTGTTCCAACCCAATTTCTCTCTCCTTCCCTCAAGCTTAGATGCTGTTCCTCAAGCCAGGAGGAAAATTCCCTCTGTGAAGGCTCTGTTTCTGGTTTCTCTTTAGCACTTATTGCTGTCAAGTGAAGAAATAGTGCATTTGCTAAATGAATATTTGGTGTAACCCTTGCAGTCCTTCTTACAAACAAGAGAGCTGTTTCCCTATAACTAATATTCTGTGCATACTTAAAAGCGTATAAAATACATGCGTAGCTAATCTCATCACCCCCTATCATCAACAGAATTACTTCAGGCAAGTACTGATACAACTGCCATTTCTCTCCCTTCTCATTCATTCAGTAAACAACTTTTCTTCAAAACTCTTGCTAGAAAAATGTTCAGTGCGTTTCCTTGGCAGGTTCTGAGAGAAATCTTGACTCAGGTATTTAAAAATGTCTCCTTCTTCAATTACAAATTTCAAAAAATACTTTATATCAGAAACAAATAAAGATAATCGGAGGAGAGAAACCATCGATCTGTCCCTTGTCTTCTATCCATCAGTGTACTCAGCCACAGAGAGGAAGAAGAAAATACTAAATCACGAAGGTGAGACATGAAACGACTACAAGCGAACACTTTTCTTTCACCTATCAGTAGTCTGTCAGGGAATTACAATGAAATATCTGTTGTGAATACATGAACGAAACCTTGTATAATCTCACAGAGAAAAAAAAAGCAAGCACAAATTACGGAAAATATCATCCAAGCCACTACCAAACAGATGCTAGACCACTAAGTAGCCAAAACACATAAGTAGATTTTTTTTCTAAACATCATATGAATACAAAAATACAACAAAAATATTCTGGCACATCAACTGACTAGGAATTTTCTATCTCTCAGGTTGTAAGGCTGTAGGGTCTTTCACCTTGTACAAAATACGCCAGATAAACAAACACAAGCTGAAAGGTTCTTCCCCCCACCCCTACCCTTTTTCCCTTCTGCTTCTGAAAGATCCCTTCACCACTACACATCATTTCACGACAGATCTCCAGGAACACTAATTCAACCTCTCCTGAGTAGAACAGATTTGAAGGCATCCCTAATCCTGGGCAGACTTTTATGAAAAGCAAGAGATGGGACCTCCAACAGCACCTTTTGTGTATGTTTCTGGAACCCATGAAAGCTGTGGATAAAAGAAAGAAGAAAAATACATCTAGGAGAGAAACTGCAGCTAGATGTGTTTTGTGAAATCAATGTTATTTTTGTGTATTTTCTGGTTCTAAAAGAAAGGTGAAAAACATCGCTCAACATGTGATATACACTTGAATCTCTCTGCATACTGCAGACAGGGAATGTGTTCCCCAGACATTTTAGGGTGTGTGGATTCCCTTTGTCAGCAAAGTACATGAAGAGTAGGAATTAATGTTCTCCTGGTTGAATTCCCAGGCTCTGATTATAAAAAGCATTTCTGTACCACTGCTGTAAAATTAAAAAAATTTGTGTAAATAATTCTTGTTCCATTTTGAAACACGCTGAGTGCCTACAATTCTCAATGGAAACTTTAGGTATTAAGTATTCATATAGGATGAAAATCAAATAAGAATAGAGTTGGCTTTCAGCTCTGAAATCCAGATTTAGAGGGAAATTTTTCCTAATACAGTTTTAGTATTCTAGCTGTAATGTATCTCTTTTCAAAAATAATGTAATAATTGGATGCCCTCTGTAGAAATTCTCAGGGCTGTTAAATTGATGTATGGATGCCTGTTAGTGTGCATGATGGTACTTATCTGATCCCGCACAAAAGATGCAGAAAACTTTCTGAATTATCTCCAGAATAAAAAGCAAGGTTTTTTCAGTCTTTTGGACAGTAGACTTTATGGTAGATTTACATCCTAGGTACCCTAATACTCTTTTCCATAATAATTATATGATAATTTGGATTCTGTCTAAGTGAAGTCTGCAGGGCTTTATTTGTAGGGGAGAGTGAGGGTCAATGTGATACATTCAGTGTGATACATATACAGTGAGATATCACTCTGAAGGCTATCTGTTCATAAATAATTTTTAATTCCAATATTAAAGGCCTGAAAATAGTCATGAAGAACTTCAACAGCAAGATGTGATCCATACACTTCAATCCAAATCTAGGTCTGTAACTTCTACGGTTTATTTTCTGCTCTGTTACTCCACTTCAAATACTGGTGAATTTTTTTATTTCCTCTTAGATGATATACACCATGTCTAATAAGGTATCTCTATCTCTTCACTTTCTCTTGGTCTATAAATAAATATACCTAGCCAGAAACACCAGATAGTTTGGTCACTGTATTATGTTACTGAGATGCACAGCAGAATGAAAAAGTTGAAATCAATTTTCAGTGTCACTGAGATAGCACACAGGTCTCTCTGCTTCAGACCATTTAGTCCATATTCTCCAGGAGGAGAATCTTGAAACACCACAGAGATTTTTTTTACAGCCAAGTTTATTCGCTTTTGCTCCCAGATCAAATATTCAGAGTCTTACATAACCAGCCCCAAGAAAAAGGCCTTGATTCATGCTCTTGGGCCAAGATCTTTCCTTGAAGAAAAGTGCAGCAATCTCTCTCTCTCTCTGTGGGCATGTGGACATGTATCCCCGGATTTCTGCACCATGAGGAGGAATTTGTACTTCCAAACTGCAAGTAAAAATTAAGCAGTTCACATATAGACTCAATGTTTCTTTGCCCAGCATAGGAAGATCTACTGCCTTGGTAAAGATGACTTGCCCTTCCCTTGCCCAAGTGCTGGATGGACCAGGAGGCACCTGAGTGAGGTTAGGCAGGAGAGCACCAGCACAAGCTGCAGCTGGAAGGGACAGCTGTAGGTCCAGACCAGCTGTCTCACCATGCCAAACCTTACAAATTAGCAAAAACTTACGTTTTACTATTAAAAAGGGGCTCAAGCTCAGCAACACAAAAAGTGCTTGTTGTCATGGTTCTCCAAAAAAATCACGATGTTAGTGAGCTTACAGCTGATAAGGAAAACTCTTATCATCAGTGTTCAGAGCCTCTTTATGTTATATCATGGCAACTAATAAAGTGTAAGTACCAGAAAACTGCACTTCTATACACACTGGCATCAATCTGTACTAAGGAGCAGAGCACATACTCTGGGAGAACTCAACAAACAATCCCACTTGGGAAAAAATGAAGGCATCTTCTCATGGCTGAGATAAATGCACTCATTGAAGGGTCTCCTCCTTTCCCATGCTGGAAAAACAAGGATGTTAAAAAGCACTGATGACTCTGCTACTGATCCACTCTAACTTTCTTTCTCAGACACATATTTTTCTGTCAAACCACCTCTATTATTGTATCATGGCTCTTTACGATAGGTATATCAGTCATTCTTACCTGCAGTTTCATTTCAGATTTGCCAACAACATGTGATAGGCATCAACAACACTTTTAGACATTACGTCATTTTTTAACAGTGATTACTTTTTAAAATAAGATGCAGTTTTAATGCAAAAATAATTATATTTTTGTATGATATACAAAAACCTTTTTGGTCCTTTTTGGCACCACATCTCCTGAACTCATACTTTTAGCAATCTGTCACTGCGCTACCCAGATAAAGCTAACACATTCTGAAGTCCAGCATGGAGGATTTTTTACCATTAATAAAATAACTTTACTACCACTGAAAACAATAAATTGCTGAAAGACATAGGGGTTTTAAAAATTGCTTCATCTGCATAAGTTTCAACAGCAGCGTTGGTACAGCAGCTGCACTGCCAAAAGATGTATTTGATAAATCTCTACTGCATGTTTTGCAGTATCAAAACATTTCCTTTTGTTTGTTTCTGTCAACTTTGTTTAGTGGAGTCAAACTTGGTGGAGCCAACACAATGGAGTCAAATGATGTATGACTTCCCCTGCACAGTATAGGTTTTGTTCAAGTTCCTGCAGCTTTGTGATATCTTTCAGACACCGCATGATGTCAGCTGGCATTGGGATCTCAATAAGAGGGCAAAAAAAGGACATCTATCCTTGCCATTTATTTTTTTCCCCCACAATATTTTGCGATATGTAATTTTTCTGCTGCATCAGAATTTTTTTTAGAAGGAATGCAGAAACTACCCTGTTTTCAACTGTTGCTTGGCTCAGGTACAGAAATACAAGACTCCAGAAATTATAAAGGATTTTGTTTGTTTTCACCTGCTGGCACAGAGAAGGAATCAAATTCCCCCACTGGTAAGAAAGCAATTTTACAATGATAAAACTGGGGTATGCTCACTGGGTTAACTCTTAGCACAGTGCTGTTTCTATTTTTAGTGTCTTTCATTCCAGAAGGACCTGAAGCAAGGTACATAAGCAGCTGCTATGCTGCTCACTAGCTCCTGCTTAGACAGCCTACAATTGATTTCAACAAATTCTGGTTCCAACAGTTAAAATTAGGCAATTTTCCTACTTTGGGAAAAAAAGCAAAAAGAAGGATTGGTCCCGGGTTACTCTTGTATTTTTGCTGCCTTCAGTATCACTCACAGAGCTGCAAACTTCCAGTGCAAAATCTAATAATATTAGCTGAGAGGTTCCTACCAGCTTTCATGTGCTTTGGGTCAGACTTTCAGCTGCTCAAATTCAGTATATTTTATTCCAATGACTTGGAGTTGTACCCAGCTTCAGTTTAGGGAAGGAACTTTACCCCCGTGATTTGTCTTCATACTTCTGCTCCATTGTAAGTAGGAAAAATATGGTTTTGGGCCAGTAATGAGCAATCACAACCTTTTGCTCCTACGCTTGAGCACAACTATTGCTTCCAGAATAAAGGCAGGTGATTTATCTTTATTTCCCTGGAAGGACTCTCTAAAGTCTACCTGTTCTGTAAAGCTCATCTACTAGCCAACCTGTTTCTAATCTGTTCATCACAGAGTGCCTGGTCTGCCTCCAGTTTACTTTTTGAACAAGGAGAATAAAGCTCCTTACCATAACGGACCACAATGTTATAAATAATAAAATGATGTCAGATAGAATGGTAATCTGAAATTTCAGGTCTTTTCCAGTTTCTTCTTTTTTTATCATATTTTTTTTTTCATTCCAGTTTCCATGGGACTATAGTTAGCTTGAATATTTAATGCCCTGATCAAATTTTAAAAAGCATTACTGATGGGGACGTAATTGAACTTAAATGAGAGGAAACAAACCCCTTGAGTCTATTAGAGTCCTGCCGTGTTTACTTAATAACTGGGGAAAAAGAAAAATAATTTAGAAGATGTTTTTGAAAAGACTCCAAGAGTGTCAATTCAATGTCCATCTGAATAATTCTGTAAAACTTTAGAGGAGAATTCAGGATAGCACTTGCCAGAGGCACAACATGAATTTCTAGAGGCCTCTGGTCCTGATAGTACATACTTGATTGGCATGGTAAAAATAAAGTAGCAAACTGTCTGGTTTAAGGATACTTTAAAAATTCTCCTTTCCTCTTTTCAAAATGTCAAACTCTCTGGACATAGACACTGCCATAACCATAGAATCATTAGGGATCAGAAGGGACCACGAGAGATCATCTAGTCAAATCCCCCTGCTGAGGAGAAGTAAAGCTGGACTCCACAAGATCCAATATGAATCAAAGCAAAGACCCTTTATTGTGCTAAAGCTGACCTTTATGTACAGTTTTAGTATCTCTACAGGCATACACGTACTTGCTGATTGGAAGCCCTGCTAAAGCATGCAACAAGTATTTATTGTTAATTGGAAGCCTTGCAAAAGCATGTGCCAAGCATGCACCTAGAATCACCCTATAATTGGTTCATCATTATCTGAAGAATGTACACAAGGTCTTATTTCTGCTGACATGCAGTTTGGTTTGTGAAAACACAGTTTCAGTTTTAACCATCCCAGAATAAGTCATGCTAACACTTCATATGGCTGGCTCACAAGATGCACATTTCCCTGCAAATACATTGCAAGACCCTGCCACAGCAGGATCACCTACACCAAGTCACACAGGAACAGATCCAAGCAGGTCTTGAACATCTCCAGAGATGTTCAAGATGTTCAATGTCTTCCTTAGCACGCGCAGGTGCATCCCATCAGATTAATGCTGATCTGCTCAGAGAGACATGCCTCACTAGTAAATTAGGAAAATAATTAGAATTCTGGAATGAAATGCTGAAAGACACATAAATGGAAAACATTAAAGCTGAGACACACTAGTTTATTAAAATAGAAAATGTGGCTGAGACTTACATATTTTAAATTATCTTAGATACAAAATAATAGTAACCTGTAGTCCCTGACTTACTCCTTGTGATCTTTAATTCTTATGAGAATACTATGTCAAATATGTTGCACAGAGCCAGGTGCTCAGGGAGAAGATTCAGGCAGAAAAATCTGTCTCTTCAATGGGAAAAGAGTACACAATGGTCAGAAGCATTAATCTGACAGGTCTACAGCTTAAAGCCTTATGTTTCTGTCTACTTAGCTCCTGATAAGCCTTGCCCTGGTAGGCGTTTGATTTAGTGATCTTGTATTTATTAGCATCTATGAAAATCAAAATTGTAATACATACTTAATGGGTTGTTAGTAGGATCAGCCTCTATATCTCCCTGAATTTCATCTGTTCCTCCCTATTATCTTTCAGTGCCAGGGTGTTAGTACATACGCAACTTTAAAAATGAGATCAGGTCTATGACTCTGAGTACAACGTTAAATATGCAACATCTAATAGGAATTATCTTTAACAGTTGAGAAGTACCATCTTTACAAAATGTCACAAGACTATGAAATTAAACTGATGCACAGAATCTCATCTTGCAAATGTCTGCACAAAAACGTGTTTTATTGAGCATTTTACAAATGTGCAATAAAAGACAAAATAAACACGGATTATTCCCATAGTTAATATAATTCTAATACAATCAAACAGTATTCCATAGCAAGATAGTGTTCACATGATTTTTCATCCAGAATATTGCCATAGAGTAGGTAGTCCATTAAACAGGAATTAGAGACTATCAAGAAAGAAGCTATTCCTCATTGTTGCTCCAAGAAAATGCATGAAATAAATGGGAATTTTTTGTAGAAAACTGATGCAAAAGATTCAGCTCTCACAAAGATGAATACCTGGGTTTAGTAGTTGGTACAAAGAGATTTTTAACCATTGAATATATCCTGATACAGGGAAATGAAGAAAAGTTTCATGGTCTAAACATGGAGGCTTGTTCATGGAATATGATTGGATGTGCCATGGATCCACCTCTAGCCCACCCTTAGAGAACTATCTGAAATTGCAGAAAACTACTTTTTTCCACTCTCACAAACCATAGTTATTTCTATGGGTAATTTCCATTTGCAACTTTATTTTCCTATTATCATTCAGAAGGTATGATCATTCGGAAGATTATATGATCATTCTATCATTCAGATTTAGATCCACAGACAAATTCAAATAAAAATCTTAATGGTAAAACAGGGAAAAGGCATCTCCATTGCTGGCAAGCCTAGGGATGTGTTTCAGATGATCTATTGTACATGTTGTAGCAGCAAGAGATGCAATAAATTTTCCTGAAAAAGAATTTTATGCAAGTATTAAAGGCAGTCATTTTCAGATTAGATGTTCGGACAGAGAATGCATGAAAGTCTGTATTTTCAAATAGGAGACCATTAAAACTTCTGAAAGCCCACATATGTTTCTGCAAATTACATGATAACACTCTTGGTATTAAAAAAGACTTAGTCTCTCCAGTAGCTCGCTAAGTTATTTTACACCATTTTCTGATAATACAGTAGACTTTGGGCAAACTATTCATCACAGCTGATAACAAAGCCAGCACCATACCAGTAATTATGGTGGAAAACCAGAGTAAGACAGACTCACTTCTCCAGTGAATTAAACAGCTGGATTTATTCATCATGACCCAAACTGTCTTCTTGCAGTCTCTAGGCAATGTTGCAAAGCCTTCTCTCAGATGTGGCCACAAAACACACCTGTGAGGACCTCCATTTCTAGTGTAATATTTAAACCACAATCCTTAGGTTTCTACAGTAGGGTACGAAGGCGCTTCCACCCCATCTTGGTTACTGCTGGCCAAAGCAAGAGAATGCTAATGGTATTTTCCAACTAATCATTGCTTTGCCCAATGATTTCAGGAGTTGCAGGTAACTACATGTTTGATTTGGCCTTCATAAGAATCTTTTCTCTTCACAAATCACTGGTTTCCACACTTACCATTCATGTCTGAGCAATTCTGATTTGGGAGATTTTTTTAATGGGAAGGTGTAACTATCCCTCCTCTTAACAGAGGCAATTCTGTCCTGATAGCTGAAATCTGAAATGTGCTATCTGGCTTGAAAATCTGAAGCCAAATAAACAATTTCCATTTAAAAGTAACAGTGAATGGAAAATATCTGGATAGGAACTGTCCAGCCACCTTCTCATGGGAGCCACTGCCACATCCACAGGGAGGTGGGTTGCCTCTGTCTGTACTTCTTGGAGATGTCCTGGTATCAAAGCTCAGACTGCTGAGGCTCCAGAGGAAGTCCAGGCAAAAGAGGAGCCTGCCTTGGTTGATGAGGACTGGATTAGGGGTGTGTTGAACAAACTGAATGCACGTAAACCCATGGGCCCTGGTAGGGTACACCTGCATGTGCTAAGGGAGACAGCAGAAGTCATTGCTAAGCCACTCTCCATCATCTTTTCTAAGACTTGAGGAGCAGGAGAGGTGCCTAGAGACTAGAGGTTAGCAAATGTCACTTCAGTCTTCAAGGGTAAGAAGAAGGACCCAGGTAACTATAGACTGGTCAGCCTCACCTCCATCCCAGGAAAGGTGATGGAACAATTTGTGCTGGACACTGTCTCTAGGCACATCAGGGACAAGAGGGTCATTAGGGACAGTCAG
>VZRI01010266.1:171422-211582 GCA_013397515.1 Upupa epops
TAACACCCACCCCTCACACATTTATAGACATTAATGAGGTGACCCCTCAGCCTCCTCTTCTCCAAGCTCAAGAGACCCACCTCCCTCAGCCTTTTTTCATGAGGCTAATTCCTTCTACTTCCTTCATATTATTTGTTGCTTGAAGTTAGACACCCTAAAGCAGCTCTGTTTTCTTCTTGAACTAAGGAGCCCAGAACTGGACACAATACTGCAGGTGCGGACTCACTAATACAGAGTAGAGGGGGAGGAGAACATCTCTCAGTTGGCTAACCACTTCCCTTCTGATCCACACCAGGATGCTATTGGCCCTCTTGGCCAGAAGAGCACATTGCTGGCTCATAGTCATCCTGCTGTCCACTAGGACCCCAGGTCCCTTTCTCCTACACTGCTCTCCAACAGGTCAGTCCCCAACCTATACTGGTACCTGGGGTTGTCACAGACCCAGCTCTCCTGTTCTGTGCAGCTTTAAGAAGCAGGATCCAAAAGGGTTTAGACAAGTATCTGATGCCAGTGTTTGTATTCTTACCTTAAGGACAACAGCTGGCATGTTGCTTAAACTCTTATTAGGTGACAGAATTTTGAGGCTACTTAATAATGAGCCCACAAAGTCATCTTCAGCTATCTTATTGTACTCTACTGCTACATAAGATGGACATTCACTGACACAAAAAAAATGCAACAGAGGTTTAAAACCACAAACATGCACGTGGAGTGTGAGTAGTATCTCTAATAATTCCTACACTAAAGCTGATGCTTTGTTTACATGCTGTATATGACCACACAGCTGACTAGTGGGACATTAATTCTTCTAAAATTGTTTACATTACAATTGGCATTTCAACACATTTATTATTAGCTATACGTATGTCTAATTCAAAGCTCTTTAGATATTTGCAGTGTCTTTCCATCTGTTTATGAGTTCTGGACCCCAACATTTCATTATATTGTTAAAGGAATATGTGAAAAATAAAAAAAGCATCACAAGACATGTACTTACAAGATCCTGTCAAAACTTCTAGACCTTTTGCTGTGTTAACCAATGGAGAATGAGTCCAGAAGAGTGACCCAATTTTGGTCAGCCACAGTAGCTAAAATTTGTGCCAGGTGCAATTCTTCTTTGACATGATCTTTTTTTGGGCTACTTTGTTTTGTGAATATACCAGACGAAAAATTCAGCAAACAGTGAAGAGTTTGCTGAAATCACTGCACACTTTTGTTTATATTTACAGAGTTGCTGTGTTTAAGTCACAGGCAATTAGCAGCAGCAGCATGTCCATTTGGGAGCATCCAAGGTCAAGATCCTGCTAATGGGAACTGATATCTTGCTGTCCCTAGAGAATGCAAGAGTAGGCAGCACAAAGCTTAATTTTTCAAAATAACCTGTTGTGATACTTCACTAATTACTCCCTGAAGTCACTGGCTATGCAAATTCTTTATGTTTGTGCTTAAGGATTGTTTAGATAGACCTAGCAAAATGCTGGCTTATATCTTCCAAGAAGGCAGGGTAGGAAGTAAAAGAGCATTCTATATATGCCTACATGATTCACAAAGTATTATTTGCTTAATTGCTAATGAGGGGGAATATCAGCACAGAAATATTCCAGCCTCTTGTAATACCAATTAAAAAAAATAAAAAGAACAAACCCCAAGCCACTGCTTTAAAAGATGTTTCGTTGCTCTGGAAAATTTGAGATAGCTCTATATGCTGTCTCTGTGCATGTAAAAGATATGTACAGATTAAACTTGTTTTCTGTAGCAAGGAAGATTTACACAGGAATATATACAGGTGTTCAAGCATAATAACAACAGTATATGTGAAAACATAAGTATTTTTTTAGATCCATTAGGCAATTCTGTTTGCTAATCCAGGTGCATCACAGCGTTTTCTCTACACGGCCTGGGCTCACAGGTGCGCCTTCCCAGGCACAGTGAAGTGTTCCAATATACCACAGTTATTCATCTTTTTCTTCTCAGAGAACTCTAACTTAAGAGGGGAGGGGATCATAAGAAACAGCAGGCACACAGACAAATGGAGTGGATGGTTTAGGCAATCTGAAGTGTTACAGCTTTTGGAGAACATCTTTAAAGTAACTGTGCCAATTTTTGCCCCTGTCTGGGATGAAGCTGTGTGCCAGAAAACCCACACAACCATTTCCAGAGTAATCTCTTCTTTTCTGTTTTATTACAGATAATCTGTACACTGTCTGAGCCTTGCACTTGATTTTCTCGAGGCTCACTGACATGATTTTCCATGTCTTCAGTAGGGATCTGAATCACCTTCTCTGTAGATGCCCACAGTTAGCTCAGCTATCCTAACATTTTCTATGTCTGTGATTCTCTTCTCCTAGGATGAAAAGCAATAATGACTGATCATCAGGTGGTCTTAAAAAACAAAGAACATCCATTCAACACCAAAACATTTAAAAGAAAATAGCATTTAATACCGTGGGTGTATGTTTAGCTGTCCGATATGCCCACCTAGTAGATGTAACCTCTTACAGACTTTTCCACAATGTCTGTGCTCCTTGGCAGCTGCTGGCAGCTGGCCACCTGCCACTCCACAGTTTGTTATCTCTTCAGTCAAAAGAGTTCGACTCTTCCATCTTCCTCAGTGACAGATATAGACTCCTAGAGGTGAGTCATTTCTCTGGTGTCATTCATGAACTTGCCAAGGCACAGTAATGTGGAATTTCCTGCAGAGGCTTCATCAGGGGTTGTTATTCACCCTCTTTGCCCTAACCACATGGAGTGAAAGAATGGGCAGACAGGACAAATCCTTAGTTTAATGGCAATTCTATACATATTTTAAGAAGTTTCACACGGGATAAAATATTTGTTCAAATAACTTCACTTAATTAAAGTCTAGTGCACAATGTTTTACACTGTAAAATGTACTGGTTTCAGATACCCGCAATTTCAGGGTTTCTTTCGAATACTGACCTATCAACTCTAACCTTAATTCCCTGCCTATTGCTATCTGTAATAAAACAGAAACCATGGTTGAAGCTTCAGACAAATAAAATAAGTAAATCTACACTGAAAAATAACTACAGTAATGGAAGTATTTGGTACCAATATAAAGAAAGAATACATTTTAATTAAAGTGCACAAGAATAAGTTAGTGAAGGAAATCAGCAGCAATTTTTTGAACCACTGGTTCTGGTGGACAACCTCATAACTTTCTTCTTTGGAAAATGCTGAAATCACCTTTTTTGGAACAAACACGCTTTACAGATGTTGAGGTGTCAGCCTCTGCTTCCCCAGATCCTTTTCAAATCACCACTTTTGCAATCAAACATGCTTTGGTAGAAGTAAAAGCCAAACTGTAATATCCTCAATTCTTTATGACATTGACATATACAATGACATGTTTTAATTCATCCCAACACAGAACTTCTAACATAAGTCTGAAGTTATAATTCAGAAAGCCTTTTCCTATAAAAAGCTTCATCTTTTCTGGGTTTCATCTTCTCAAAATGTGCAGCAAAGAAAACAGAGCGGACCACAGTCACAGTAATGATGAGGCTGCGAAAGACCTTAAAGATCATTCAGTCCAACCTAAAACCAACCAAGTAAACCTAAACATCTGACATCATGCCACTCAGCACTTCATCCAGCCTAACCTTGAACACCTCCAGAGATGGTGACCCAACCACCTCCGTGGGCAGCCCGTTCCAAAATCTGATCACTCTTTCAGTAAAAAACCTTTTCCTAATGTCAAGTCTAAACCTCCCCCGATGGAGATTAAGACTGTGACCCCTTGTCCTGTCTCCAGTGTCCAGGGAGAAAAGACCGACCCCTGCCTGATCATAACCACCTTTTAGATAGTTATAGACAGCGATAAGGTCACCCCTGAGCCTCCTCTTTCCCAGGTTAAAGACACCCAGCTTCATCATGGCATGCTGTCCCTAGGACTCTAGATTATAAATATCCAAGGTATTAAACACCTTACTTTATGGGAAAAAGTGATTTAATTTTGCCTGAAATGCCTAGCACAGTGTAATATGAAGAAGTCATGATTTAAAGACATTTCATAAGTGAGTACAGATTGGCCTTAGCTCCTCGTCCATAAAAGAAGGATGCTCAGAGAGTTTAAGGACACTTTTTTTATCCTGGTTACTTCAAATGCAGACAAAAGTAAAGGAGCAATGTCCTCCTGTAGTCCAAAAAGCAGTGCTATTTCAGTTATGTTGAAATTACATTTCGTCTCCTAAGGATTGTTGTTTTGTTGTCAAAGCTCTCTTGGAAACTGTTTCTTGAGAGGTTAGCCTGGAATTTTCTCCATATCCTTTGGGTCAAGCTGTGCTTAAGCCTCACTGTCAGCACCTGACAATGGTTGCTTCTCCAGACCTCAATAGACACAATATATTGTTAATTATCTGCCTATAATTTTGATGACAAAATATATATTCCAAGTGTTTTTGTCACTACTATCCAGGCTTGAGTTAACAGATAACTACAATTTCTACAATACCTTCTTAGAACAGTTGTAAATTACATGGAACACTATTACTTCAGGAAAACATTCTGCTGGCTAAGTCCAAAGTGTGTGTGTGTGTATATATATATATATATATTTATTGGAAAAACGTTTAAGAATAAATCTTCCTTTTGCAAATGTTTGCTTAAGACCATCTTCAGAAACAGTCCTCAGAAAGGCCACCTAACAAACTACAGGCTGTGTCAGAACGTCACATCATTGCTCTCATATTTGTTACATACTGCCTGACTTCTGGAGAAGAATTTTTATTGCTTTACCAGAGAGATGATTAAATAGATCACAGAAAGATCTAAATGACAAGAGTCTGCCCTTAAACTACACACAATTTCTAGAGGGAAACTATTACAGATGTCCATGATAACCTATAGCAACCACATAGTTTTGGGAAAGACAGTGTAGTAGGTATTTTAATCTCTGACCTTCCTATTATTAGTTATCAAAATCTACCTGTGACAGTCACCCATTGCATAGTGTTTCTTTTTACGTCTCTTTCTCCGTTCCTTCTTTTTCGAGTCACAGGAAGGAACTGGTAGCCCCAGAATTCAACATGTAGCATTTTTGAGCAAACTTAGCCAGAAGGCTGTTAGACTGCTTAGCCTGTGTTTCTGGCCTGGCTACTGTCACTTGGTCCTTATCCCATTGTGGTAACTTGCCCAGTGTTGGATGAAGACTAGGAGATTCAGTGGAGGGTTTCAAAAACATCACCTGTTGAAGAGCTGATGAGTATCACTGGGATGCATCTCAGATGCATCTCTGGGGCTCTGCATGAAACAAAAGAAAGAGAACTGGAAAACACGACATAGCTGTTCTGTTTCTTCACATCCACAACTTACCTGGGCAGCCCATTCCAATGTCTCTACTACCACCAGAGTAAAGAATTTCTTCCTAGTATATAATCTAAATCTTCTTTCAGTCAGGTTTTGAACATAACAGTTCCTTTACAGTGCTGAAAGGTAGAATAAAGGCCCCAACAAGCAGCTTTTCTGCAGTTCCATTCACTTCCATTGATTTATTGTAGTTCCAGGTTGAGGTAAATGGAATTATTAAACTATGCTGCTGAAAAACTAAAAGTAAGCTGAACAGAAACTGCTTTTGGCAGCAGAGTATTGGGCTTAAGGAGATAAACCCATGCCCATATCTACAGAGCTACACCTTGAATCCCGAATGCCAAGTTGCTCATTAATAGTGTAAGAATTGTGTTCATGCTTCTCTTTCTCGTGCTGCAATCCTTGGTATTTATTTACCAGTATTTGTTGATGAGCATGTAGAATGAGGACCCTCCTTTGTACTTAAAATGACAGGATAATCAGACAGAAGTTCATGGGAAAAAAGAATAAATTCTACAGCAGAATTTTTAGAGGCTTTCAATTCACCTTACCTCCTCCTTTAAATTGCTCTTCATTTCAAAAAGAATACTAGAAGTACTAGCAAGAACATTTCCAAACCCAGCAATACAACCCAAGATCAGAGGTTCAGAAGCTGGTGCTTGTAACAAAAAAATTACATGTGACTTATGAAATTAATTACATCTTTTTCACTGTGTCACAGTGAAAGCGAGGGAGATCACATAAACCTATGCCAAGAAACACATTTTGTCCTGTGGAGTATTTAGAAAATAATACTACACATTTTTTGAAGAAAGGTTTCCTTCTCTTGCCTCCCACCCCAAAAGCTATAACAGAAATATACATCACAGTTCAAGGGATACTTTTTATTGGCATAATTTCCTTTGTCTTGAAGTTGTGTCTAAAGACGTACTCTGCGTTTAAAACTAGAAGTAAGCATCTCAATGATTTCTCAGATTCACTTAATTAAGTGAAATATTAATTATTCAAGTTTGTTCCTTTCTTGAAATCAATATAGATATAAAAATTCAAATACCTGCCCCTCCTTTGTCCTGAGGATAATTGAACAGCTAGACTGAGACTGCCTCTGCTTGCAAGAGAAACAAAATCAAGACAAAAACACTTTTGTACTAGCTATTTTGAAGCCTAATGGATCAGACAGGAAGATAAATTCTGAGACACATGAAATGCCTCTTGATCACAGAAGCAGCCCAAGGCCTTACTGATAAACTTCATCACTTTTCATCTGTCTGCAGCAGAAGTGGGAACTATTCTGTCCTAGTGCCCCAATAATAAGGTTGACTGAACAATGCTCATATTTTTTCATACATTTATATCATATCAGTACCTAAACACATTCCAATGAAAAGACAGCTGAGATGTGAATAAATTATCATAAGATATAAACGAAAGTAAATTAAGTGGGAACAAAAAAATGCCTTCACTTTTCTCACAGGAGACTAAATATACAGGTAACTCACATAGTAACGCAGTACACAGAGGATGAGCAACCCTGCTGTATGGGATTTGGGCTAACTCCCAGATGCATGGGAAACATGAAGAGCAGTACTTATTGCAGGTTGCCCTGTACATAACTGTGTCTGACTGGACTATTCATCTCCTCTAATGGCACTACACCCAGGGGTTGGTAAAGGGTCAGAAAAAACACCTTCCTTGACTGAATCATAGAGCAACAGGTATTTTTTTTTCCTCATCCTTAACCTCCATCCAAACGAAAAAGAGACCAGCTTTAAGGCACTAGTACAATGCAGCCAGAAAATTAACAGGAGGTTTTGCAGTGGACCTCCAGAACCATGGATGGTCTCCAGCTGCTCCAGCAGGTAGGAAACAACCTTGGTCCAGCACAAAAAGCAGAGGTAGCACAGCATGTCTTAGTACAGTGCTCTGAGAAGCACAGTTGTGGATAGCTATGTAAGAGCTCCACATGTCATTTTCATGAATGTTGCTGTCTCTGCATAATTAACTCCAAATTAGATTTTATACCAACAAACCACCAATACTCACTTTAATAAAAGAACTGCTTCTTCTTTATTATTAGTTTAGCAGAGTAGCAAGGGAGTTAATTTTTGAAGTTGATTTATAAAAACACTTTTTAATCAGCTGTGGCAGCTAACTATGTTATTTACAATTATGTAACAGTGCTGCTTATTATAGAGCCTAAAATACTGAAAGTGAAACTGTTTATGCAAGAAAACTTGACAATTTTGTCAAGGCCGAATTTAAGGCATTATTCTCACTCTGTAAAACTTGATTTTTCTCTTTTAATACCCATCAAAAGGCTGAGCAAATTATTTCAGTAACATTTTATGTTAACTCTAAACTGCCCTTCAATCTGCTTTGTACACAGAACATTTTAAAAACTGGAGATTTGGCTTTGAAAGACTTAATCCTCTATTGCAAAGCTTTCTTATATCTGCAAAACTTTCTATCATATATGTAACTAGTGGAAGAAATGTTAAAATAGCATTTGGATCCTCCAGTTTGGATGTAAATAGGCTTATCAGTATGAATACTTATGCAGCCCAGGCGGGTCGGCTGGCCTAGAACTACTCTGCATATGGTAAAACAGCATCAGTGATGTTGCCCACTGGAGAATCTTAATAGAAATATGAAGAATGGGGAGACAGAAGATCACAACTGCCTTCAGATTCTAATGGTCAGAGAAAGGTCTATCCAAAACAAACACATGGTCATCGACCTAAGAGGTACAACATCAATTTGGTGGTCAGTATCTTTGACCTCTTTTTAATTGCCCAAACCCTGTTCAGGCCCCCTGGATACCCATCCTGGTACTTGGGCTACTTGTACACACACATTTGGTGCTGTAACATATATGGATGTGAAATGGTGAATGTGAGATTGTATTTGTCTTCCAGTGAAATAATCTTCTTCTCCTATAATGGATAGCATTGAAAGTCCCTGATGATTCTATGATTCTAAGTCTTGCTACAATGCTGTAATGTTATATCTGACCTGACCTAACTTGCAAAAGGAAATATATTTGATAGATACTTAGTTTACTACTTGATTACAAGAAAAACCCAGCTAAAGAAGCGGAAACTGCTAGGTGCAAGCATTTCTGGAAGCTCTGAATAGAGAGATGAAGAAAGAAATTGGCCCTTAAGTTCTTATACAGCCAAGACAGTAACATGACCCCCTGCAATTGTCTAAAAATGGAGTGCATTAATTTTGGAGTATTAATGAGAATACAGACTACAGATCCTTGGAAGAGGCAAAAATATTTGCAGAAACAGCCATACACAGTAGTTTTTTCCACTGTTTCCTCTGTATCTTGTAAATGCTAAAAAGGAATGGCCACTCATAAATAATATTCCTCCAGGTCCTTTTCAAAAATCTTATCTGCAGAATTTCCAAGAGCTTTTCAGACAAATATACTGCAGAAACAGATGCAAACAAGAGCTTTGTATAATTCAAAGCACTACATTTTAGGGAATCCGATACCAAAAGACACTGTAAACAAAACCAGGGTTTAGTTGTGCCAATATAAAACTCAATTTAGCAAAGCAATATAGTCATTATAGTTGATTAAAGCTAAATGCTTATGCATGTGCACTTTTGGGGGTAGTACTTCGATTACATTGTTCTTTAAGTCAACAAATAACTACATTAACTTATTTTTTCTGCTTATTACCTATGAGTCTCCCAGTGCTTTTCAGAAGCCATGAGTTTATCTACTCCTTTTTCTCTGAAGAGAGGTAACAAGAAGCTTGAATTCTGAGTTATCATGGATACAAAGAAAATAAACCAGATGCTTTAATTCCCACTCCTCCTCTCCAAATGTTGATCCCTGCAGTGCTCATACATAAGACTTTTGTGTTCTGAATGAAAAAAAAAAGTTTAGAAAAGAAAACTGCTATGAGAAGGTCCACAAAGACTCAGATACTCAGATTTGCGTCTGAAGAGATCTTGAATATCATGAGTTTCGATTACCTACAGAGCTAGAAACTTGATTTACGGAACTAAAATGCCTGATTTGCAAGAATATCTTCACCACTGTGCATTTATCCTGAAATTTATGTCTGCTAGTTAACTAAGAGTTAACTGGAGTGAGGTGATACTAATGAAAATATTGATGACTATCATGTAGAATAATACCTTTTTGTGAGCTTAGTTAAAGTCTGCCATAGAAGGTTTAAGAATTATTTCAATTTATGCATACTCTGATTATATGTATATTTTCTGTGAAAGCTACTTCTTACAGATCAGTTCTATTCATATACACAGGTTATTCTGGCATGCCAGCAGAATCACACAAACACAGAATAAATATGGTTGGAAATGACCTCCTAGATCACCGAGTCCAACCATACCCACATCAACAAAAAAACCTAAATACCTGATCGATGCAAAAAAATACCCTCCATACCTGCCACTCTAGTATGTCATGAAGCGCTATGTCTACACACTTCTTAAACACTTCCAGGGATGCTGACTCCACCACCTCCCTGGGAAGGCCTGTTCCACTGCCTCACCACTGTCTGTAAAGAATTTCTTCCTAATACCTAATCGAATCCTCTCCTGCTTCAACTTCAGAGCATTTCCCCTGGTTCTGTCATTAGTCACCAAGGAAAAGAGGCCAACAGCCATAGCTCTACCACCTCCCTTCAGGTAGTTGTAGAGGGCAACGAGATCCCCCTTTGTCCTCCTCCTCTCCAAACTAAACATGCACAGCTCTCTCAGCCTCTCCTCATATGACTTATTCTCTAAACCCCTCACAAGCTTGGTAGGACTCCTCTGGACATGCTCCAGCATCTCCATAATGGGTCCTTCCTATAATGAGGGGCCCAAAACTGAACATAGTATTCAAGAGGAGGCCTCACAAGGGCTGAGTACAAGAGCTCAATAACTTCCCTTCTCCTGCTGGCCACGATATTCCTGATCCAGGCCAGTATCCTGTTGGCCTTCTTGGCCACCTGGGCACACTGCTGGCTCATATGAAGCCAGCTGTCAACCAGCACCCCCAGGTCCTTTTCTGTTGGGGAGCTTTTGAGCCACTCATCCCCAAGCCTGTAGCGTTGCCTGGGGTTGCTGTGTCCGAAATGCAGGATCTGGCAGTTGGCTTTAATGTCCCTCATACAATTGTCCTCAGCCCATCATGCACAGAGCATGCTGCCACTGTCACTGCAATCCGCTTCCAAACAAGCTCACCACACATCTGAAAACAAGTCTTAACCTGAGAAAATATAGAACAGTATTTCGTTTGTGATGGAAATGTAATTTTTTTAACAAGAGGTGGTCTGCTAGTTTATCTACACTGGAAACTTTAATTACATAGCTGCCGTGGGTATTACACCTGCCTTGCCTTTGCTGACTAGGAATAGATGAACTGTCTGTTCGAGTTCAGTAAATTAATTCTTAGTTTTTCCACTGTGTACTTAGCAAAAGCTTGCACATTTCTTGACTCCATGGTGTGGAAGCCAAGTCAAGAAGACTGATGTTTTTGAGGGTATGCCTTCCATCTGGGCAAAAGTAAATCCTAGGAGAACCTCTACAAAATTTTGAAAGCAATCACTGTTATTCTATGATTTGATATCACTTTGCATGTGCCTTTTCAGAGTTATCGATGTGAATGTGTAGCCTGTCATAGAGATAACTCCAGCTTTAAGGTCATGTTAAAAAAATTGCTGCAACTGTAATCCAAAAGTTGATTACTTCTAGAGTGTAATAGCATACTGCAAATATGAGACGCTCAACCTCCATCTCTGCAAATCCCACTCCACTTTCCCAGCCTAAGGCAAATTCTTGAGGCTGCCTCTACATTAGTTGGATTGGAGACAGCTCTTCAGAAATGACAAATTTCAAATTCCACATGACTTCACACCTCAGCTCTCACAGCAGCTACCTGCAGCAATCTACCAGGACATCATGAGCTTTGCATATAAGCGATGTGTGTTGCACATTCATTTGATAAACTTTAACAGACAGTTAAGGAGAAGTTAAGAAAGGAAACATTTATTATTACTCAGGTGCATACTGCAACTGCCTGGTGACATTTCTACAAACATCCTGACAAGCAGAATTTAATTGGGAGCCTGATATTCTGCTGACCTAAAGAATCTTGCATGGGTAGAAATTAAGCACCTCCTGTCCAGGCCATTGCTCAAGGAAGTTTTAGCAACAGAAGTTGCTAACCTGTTTTCAGTTTGAAGTCACTGCCCAGCAGGACTAAGGGAAGTTACCATGTCCTTGTACTCAAGCATTGGCAAGGCCTCACCTTGAGTACCATGTTCGGTTCTGGGCCTCTCACTGTAAGAAGGGCATTGAGGTACTGGAATGTGTCCACAGGAGAGCTACTGAGCTCATAAGAGGTCTAGAGATTAAGTCATATGAGGAATCATTAGAATCATTAGGGATCAGAAGGGACCTCGAAAGATCATCTAGTTCAATTCCCCTGCCACAGCAGGATTACCTAGACCAAGTTGTACAGGAACACATGCAGGCAGGCCTTGAATATCTCCAGAGAAGGAGACTCCACAACCCCCTTGGGCAGCCTGTTCCAGTGCTGCTCTGTTACCCTCACTGTGAAGAAGTTCCTTCTGATATTCATATGGAACCTCCTCTGTTCCAGCTTGCACCCATTGCCCCTTGTCCTATCACCAGATGACCTTGAGAAGAGCCTGGCTCCATCCTCCTGACACCCACCCCTCACATATTTATAGACATTAATGTCAACTCTCAGCCTCCTCCAAGCTCAAGAGGCATGTTCAGTTTTGAGAAGATGCTGAGGGGAAACCTCATTGCCCTTCACAACTACCTGAAAGAAGGTTGTAGAGAGTTGGCTGTTGGCCTCTTCTTCCAAGTGAAAAATGACAAGAGAGGAGAAAATGGTTTGAAGTTGAAGCAGGGGAGGTTTAGATTAGAGATTAGGAAAAAATTCTTACAGAAAGAGTGGTGATGCACTTGAACAACCTTCCCAGCGAGGTGGTTGAGTCACCATCCCGGGAGGTATTTAAGGAATGTGTAGACATGGCACTTCAGGACGTGCTCTAGTGGCAGGGATTGTAGGGGCTTTATTTTGTGTTTTATCTGCATGATTGTGTTTGGTGCTAAAGTGTGATCATGGACTTGGGTTTTGTTGTTAATCAGTGATCTGAGAGGTCCTCTTCACCCAGGAATATTCTGTGATTCAGTCATTCTCTAAACTTCTTTTGGTTGCACTTGGGAGTTATTTGTCAGTTTTTGCACTTTTGAAGACTCTAACAAACACAACCCAGACATTTACACTTCAAGATCTGTAAGCCTGTCTTGTTAGATTTTCCTAGCAGGTCTGTTTGAGCTGCTAATTACGCTTGTCACTCTACTCTAGTTAAGATTGTGGTTTTCTGAAAATGAGTGTACTGCCCTCAAACATTGATTGCAGTACTCAGCTCTTTGAAACAGCATTTGAACGATTCCTTTCCTAAATTCCCATCCTTTCCAGGAGCACCAGTCATTAAAAGTTTATCTTGGAAAACCGTATATGGACATTTTAACTTTAATCATCACCTGAGTTCATGTAAAAGAAAAATATATACTGAATACTGCTAAGTGTTGTCTATATTGCACATGTAAATGGTTCTTCATAATAAATCACCATATCCAGTACAGGGATGGATACATTACATCCTCTCAAGTACCCATTACATTATACACTCAAGACCAGCTACTTTAAAGAGGATGTTGTTCACCATATTAATCAATTAAGAAAACACACTAGATACTTCTGAAGCTTTCAGTTAATTTATCAGCAAATATTCCGGCATAAAAATTTGGCTCTCATTGTAATACTTTCAGATCCAACACTACTATAGTGTGGCTTCCATGTCAAGAACACCGATTTTAAATAAATGTACTTTATGTAAGAAAAAGATATAAGTGACACCTTAGCTTACAACTCCATTCATCCAACAAAATGAACAGAATAGGACAATGCAGATTCAGCTTTTGGCTTCTTGGTGTGCATTAAGACTTGAATGTATGCAACTAGATTCTTCTATTACATACAGCAATGAAGCAGCTAATGTAGTTTAACTTCAAAAATCCACTCAGCTGAATCTGTTATAAGGAATGGAATGAAAGTAATGCACTCACACATTACTTTTTGGTATTGAAGAATCACATGTATTTCAAGCTCAAATTTGTGTAATGGTTGGTTACTGGCTACAGAGAATTTAAATAAGTGTATTATTAAAACAATAAAATGAAGCCTTATTAATTCTACCTGCAACTTATATTCATTATCATTATCTAAATGATAATCAACCCAGTCCTGTAAAGGAGGCTTTGCCTAACTATGCGCTTTAACAACTGTTTAAAAGACTCTGCTTCATTATCTCATCCCTCATTAATGAATCAGTTAGAGAAGAAAACGAAAAAGAATAAAATTAGTTTCTTGAAAAGCTCTCTTCCTGCCAATACACTGATATGTCCCAGTGAACGACAACTAAATGGGTTTTAGAAAGAAAATGAGAAGTAGCTGTTACTAAACTAGATAAAACAAACAGTACAAACACTCAGTGGGTGTCAGTGGACTTTATGTAGACATCGCTGCTGAGAACTGGATCCAATTGAAGAAAGAGACATTGTTTGGTTGAATTGTTTGGTTTTCCCTAGGAGGGAGAAAAGAAGGGCCAGGAAATTGCAGAAAACTCACCTATCTCCATTCTCTAGAGACCAGAGAGGATATGTGGATGTCTGCATGGTACTTGTATTTGGAGGTCTGAGCGCTGGGCAACAAAATTGTGCATGTGCTGACACAGTAGACAATTCAAACCAGTCCAAAGGTCAGGACAACAGAAAGAGGTGTCTTCAGCTGAGATCTATTCCAATCACCCTAGAAGGGAATGAATCCACAGACTTACCAAGGGTTGTGGCAGAGATCATGTTGGTTTCACTACATGGGAGGGTTTGAGACTACTTTATATTTTTGCAATAAGAACAACTTTGGTTTTAAAAGCACAATTTTTCATTCAAAGCTTTACCATGAACGGTTGCCTGCTCTCTTCACTGTTTATCAAAGAGGTAGAAATGTGGTGACCACATTTAACAGGTAGGCAGCCGTTCTTCTAAAGCCATTTATAAAAATGTATTATTTTTTTTATTAAAGCCGTATTTCACAGATGAACAGGGAACAAGGTACCTAACTGACTAAAAAAACTATTGCCATAGAATCACTTTATAGGCATCAGAGTGGAAGGTGGAGTGAGCAGTATTCCCTGGGTTGTGTCCAAAGACGGTACTATTCAATAGTTTTCATTAGTGAATGAAAATATGAATGATGATGACGAAGTAGTGAGCAAGCTTTCCAATTCAAAGACAAACTGAGGAGGACAGGTCTAGGACTGAAAGCAAGCATGGTTAATGAGAGAGACAATCAAGAGAAAAAAATTGTCATTTCACAAGGGAAGTGCAGCAGTTTACACAGAGTCAAATAATCAGCTGTGCCAACTCCATGTGAGTAGCTGGAGGTGAAGAAGCAGGTCAAGAGAGAAGCACCTAAGTAGTAACATAAAGCAGAAACCTCTGAAAAAAAGGGAGATGTATAAACAAGAGTGGAACATGACACTCACATGAAGTCCAGCAGTGTTCTACTACCCCCTTGAGAAATTGCTGTATCCAGTATTCGGCACTAAGCTGCAGCTCAAATAGCCTTGAACTGCAGGAATTCAAGGCTGGAATTGCTGGTCAGATTCCAGTGAAGGTGAATGAGAATAATCAGCTTTTCAGGAAATGTTAGCAAGCATACAAAAAATGTTGCTAGACATATTTTTGTTAAGGGGAACAAGAGATGCACAATATCTATACTCAAGTATATAAATGTTTTCTTCAATATGGGAGTAAACTGTTTGTGGTAAAGGCAAGCAGTAACAGTTTTAGCCTGGAGTAAGAAAAAGCTTCTAGGAGTTTAACTAGGATGTGTAACCTATACCTTTCCTCACTGTGAAAGCCTAGCACAGATTCTACAAGTTCCAAAGGAAGTCTTAACAACTGAAACTTTAATATTGTCACAAATGAGGAGGGATAGCTTATCCTGCCTTGGAGCTGGAAGGTGACTACTTGCAAATTCCTTAAGCCTGAATCTCCACAACCTGGGAGCAGAGCAGACAGTTACGTAACCATAAAAATAAAGCATTTTGCCATGAGATCTTATTTGCAATTGTAATTATAGAATTCATTTCACATGAGTCTTTCATAACAAGGATTCAAATATTAGAAGCAAACATCAAAGCAAAAGAACGTATTCCCAGCTGTGCAAGCCTGTCTCCCTTTTACAAATATAACTCTCCAACAAATTACATATGTCAATATGCAGAGCAAGTACAAGGAAGGGGTGAAACAGAAAGAAAGTAAAACAGAAAGGTGTTTTTTTTGAGGAAGTGACCTCAAAAGATCATCTAGTCCAATCCTGCCATAGCAGGATCACCTAGACCAATTTCCACAGGAACAGAACCAGGCAGGTCTTGAACGTCTCCAGAGAAGGAGACTCCACAACTCCCCTGGAAAGCCTGTTCCAATGCACATTCATAGGTTTAAATTAGACCTTGCCATGAATAATACATGACTCACTGTTACATGTGCAAGACAGACTGTGGTAGCTTAGTCCATGCGTACAATTGATATATTCCATTATTAGATTGCTCAAGAGAAGGGATAGTTACACAAGCCACACTTTGAATATTGTTTTAATTTTGAAAATGTCTATCAATTACTTTTCAACCTATCATACGAATAGCTACTTTTCTGTGAAGGCTGTAGAGCTATTGCTTGCTTTGATTACGATTCAGGAAACTCTAAACTGAAGCTTAATGGGTAACACAGTACACACTAGTTCAGTGAAAGGCTTGTAGAACATAAGCCATACATAAAAGACTTGTTCCTTCATTTTGAACTGTAACTGATGTCACACTGACCTGTACTGGTTGAAGTTTACCACACAACTTACAAATGTAATACAGACTGACAAAACAGGTGATTAATGATAGAAATGCTGAAAACAAATTATTCCCTGATGCATGTTCTTCTGAAAACTGTGTAATAAAAGTCACAGTCAGCAATGATAAATATATCAATGGGCATAATACTGCTTTTTATCTTATAGGATTAAAGTATCAGTGATTCTGCAACACACATCTACACAGGATCTACTAATCCATTGCCTTTTAAGTGGGAATTGAGACTACAGTCACTCTTAGTGCACAGATCATCTTATCTCACCCCAATAAAACTAATGCAGAATGCCCTTTTATTCCCTTCACCCAATCAAAATGACAATATTTTGTGAATTCTGCTCATATTACTCACATAACTCAGTGAAAGTGCTACTTAGATACTGCACCTCCAGCTGAGTAGCTGCTGCTGAGGAGGACATGAAAAATCTTGCTGTATGAGCAGCTGAAATTTACTCCTTGTGTCTTTATCAAATCTAAATGCAATCAATATTTTTCTTATTCCCAATGGATTGTGCTTGTTGGAAGACTCACAAAGGCTTTTTGTAGAGTGTTTCACCTAACAAGTGGATTTCTATTACATATCACCTCACCCGATTTAGCATACATGGATCAACCCTTCCATGTGACTTCATCTTTTCAGGTTACACATAATGACTACAAGGCTTGATCTCTTCAGACGTGTCACTACACAAGTATTCAGATGATGAACTTCTCACTGGATAGGCATGACAGCTACTCTGAGATTTACAGCTGTCTTTGCTTGAGCTTGCTGTTACGGAGTAATTTAGTGCAGCATTAATTGACATAACGTTGGCATCTTCCTCTACACACTAAAGAATTAAGTCAATTCTGTCTTAGATCTAGTTCTAAAATCAGTAAATCTACAGGTAAACTGTGTACTTTATACACAGACATCACAGAAAACCCTTCAGTGCATCCAAATCCCTTTTCACTACTAAACCAGTGTAATCCAGGCTTAATCGTATCTCGGTTCTCTACGGATCGCAGTGTGAAGCCAGCAAGCACGAACCTTTAGATGACAAGAAAAGCTGCATACCTGGGGTGCTACTGAGCAGCACCAAAACACAAACTTCATTTTTTATGTCAGGGGTTTTGTATAGGTCCTCTAATAGTATACATAAAACTGACATATTTGCTCCAAAGATTATGGCAAGGAGAACACATAGTGGCACAACAGCTAGATCTGCTGTCTGAACATGTCTGCTGAAATGTGCACCCCCAAGCCATGTTTTAACTGGAGGTTTGTGGCACTTGTTTAGGAGGGATAACATTTGCTAAATAATTCAAGAGCAGTGTCATCACAATGTGCATGCTGCCTGTAATGTGTTTGAGAGTGAGTGGTCCTGTCACTGCTTTCAAAGTCACTACAGTTCAGACACTGAAATGAGACTTAAAGACAGCAAGTTTTTACTCATGAGTTCTACGTATGCGGCCAAATACTAAGAAGGCCTTATATGTTCCTGCCTGGAGTGATCACTTTTGCAATGGATCTGGTAAAAAACATTTAACATTTAAAGAAATGCAAATCTATTAACACAAAAGAGGAAGAATAAACAAATTGAATGGAAAACATCTTGCACAGAAATCAGAGCATCCTCACCTCCCAATGGTGAACAAGGACAGCCCAGACATGCTTCTGCAGTGCATGTTGGGTATAAACACCATTTAATATTCAAGACAATAAAAGAAATTAACTAAGTATATCACACAAAAGGAATGAAGAGAAAATAAATCATTAAAACAACTACACTTTCATGAAAGACAACAAAGTAATTAAGAAGGCCATTGTTTTCAACATACTCCTAATTTACGTCAATAAATGTGGACAGTTAGCTTATGGCTGGACTGGCTCAAACCAGCAGAGCACTGGAGTGCAAACCAACCATACTTGCTAGGACCCCACACACTATTGATAGTTCTGCTTAACTCAAGAATGTAATAACAAAGTTCATTCAGACCCAACTGAAACAGAACACAGAAATAGTACCACAACAATTCCATGGCATCAACCCATGGAAATAAACAAGAAACATTTTACACAGCAACTGTGTAAATCGGCAAGTTCAAGCCACTAAGGCACAAAAGTTTCTGTACCACTTACAAACCCCTTGAGCCAAGCAGTTCTCCCTTCACCTTTTCAATTCTGCTTGCCAAAGCCATTAAATTGCAGTGGCTCAGATCTATGGTTTGACTTACCTTAAGATTTGTGTGGTTTTCAGATGCTTTCTGAGCTTTCTTCATTGATTTAACCCCTTTTCACCTAGAATCAGCTCCTACGCCTCCCCTCTGCTGCTCCCTTCCAGAAAGGTTTATCACAGGGCCCACCTCTTCTGCATCGCAGCCATGAGCTCACCCTGCACAAGATGGCAAGATGGTAAATTCATGAAGGGTTGGAAATGATTATGTATTCTATATAATTGTTATGAAATTGCACTACTTCAGTCCACAGAATCAGCATGGAGATTTTACAGTCTCCGGAATGTAATGAAAATCAGGGATGAAAGGATCTGCCATTGGATAGCTGGGCAGGCAAAACCTCTCTAAACAGTGAGGAAACACATTGAGAAAATTCAGTGTTTCCACCCATCTACACAGAGAACAAAGAACGCTTCTTAAAATGCAGCCATAGGGGCTCTGTTCAAAAGTCACAGGATGATTGCAAAGTTCCAAAAGAGGTGGGGGGGTGGGGAGAACATTAGTTAATGTATCTTAAATGCATGAAACCTTGATATAAGACACAGGTCATGGACAAGACACAGGAAACTAAAATCTGCAGCATGCCTATTGGACACCTGAGTGAGTCAAGCTTCAGCTTTGCATCAGGTAAGCCTGGCATGCAATTCATGCTGTGTTCTATAGTCATCTCTCAGAGCCAAGGTTACTGGCAGAGGTCTGCTCCCCTCCCTGTTTGGGTTTTAACTGATCAGCAGTGCTTGACAGCAGCAGCCACACAGCAGAGCATTTCTCTGCCTCCCCTCCTGGCAAAGCTTCTTGAGGGTACTGTCGTATGTATCTCTCCTTCTTTCCCCTTCTCAATTGCATAAAACAAAATTTCAGGACTATAAATCAGTGTGTCAGCTAAGACCTGCAAGCTGTATTTGCTAATCTTTGTGGTGCTCTGTAGGTTTCCTAGTTTCTCAGTCTTACTCCCATGGGATCCCAACAATATTGCCTGACATTTAGGTTTGGCATGGAAAGACCTTGACTATAGGAATCAAAAAGGTGAATAACAAACTGCTGCAAAGTAGCTGTAAGGTGGGTTTGGGCACACCACCCAGGTGGGATCCCTATGAGAATTAGGCACAGTATCAACTTCTCAAACACCTACAAAAACCCATCAGGTCACAGGCAAAGGCACTTTGTTCAGAAAAGAGCAAAGAGCTTCACTAGGCCTTCTGGCTTAGACTTTTGGAATTTAATATGTACATTTTGCCTATGTCCTGCCTTAGGCATGAAAATGTTTTCCTGATGCAGCCCTAAGTACTTGCAAAGAGTAATGTGGAATCACAAATGCAGGATGTTCTAAGTGACATGTTTGCTTCTATATGACATACGTAATATTCCCTTATGCTACTCCATTCTCTAGTCTGATAGAAATATTTACAACTGATTTAGGCCTGTAAAGGTTCCGCATCTGATCCAGAAAATACACAGAACTGTCATTGAGGACCATACAAACAGTTTTAATAAAAACCTCCACTAATAAACCACAGAAGAGAGAAAGTCTGGAGTCATTCCTTCTAAAATAGATATTATCTTCCTATTACAGATAGTTCTAAACCTCACTTTTATCTCTGAAAGTCCCTGACCTCTGGCAAGTTTCAGATTCCAAATTTAGAACTGCATCTGAATTTTGCAGCTGGTCTCTCCATTCATAATGAGCTAAGTCAAAACTGAATACATCCAAATTAGAGGGGTGTATCAAACTCTGGACTCACATCTGAGTTACACAGCAGAGGCCTCTTTTTCTAATGCTCATCATGTATGCACAGCCATAACATACAATTGTCTCTAAAAATCATACTGATCTTTTTATACAGCAAACCCAGGTAATCCTGCACCTAACAGTTATGACTGATATTCAGCTTAAGCTGTCACATATATTAGCAGTGTTAACACAAATTGATCAGTCTGAGCATCTGGCATATCAGACACTTGGAGTCATTGCAGGGCAGAGCTCAGCTGTGCATGCAGACAAGATCTACTGGAAGTGAATAAAAGAATAACCATCGTCCCTCTTTGAGTTTATCATCTGCTTTGCCAATTCCAACACAACGCCTACATAAAATTCTTCCCTAGAGAGAAAACCAAAGTTCAGTTGCTCCTCCCATTTCTATTTGCAGCTTTCTTCTCCTAATGTCAACTCCATCTGTCTTCCTCAGGAACTTAATGTCTTTTGAATTGTCTATTTAATCACTTGCAGGTTTGTCCCCTTGTTTGGCTGTACTTTGCCCTTCATTTGTCATCTTCAGCATTCACCACATAGAGCATCCTCCTTCTCCCAACCTCAGAACTTTTCCTTCCGTTTCAGTACATTACATTTTATCAGATCACTCTTCTGTTGTCCTGAGGTTGCTTTTTTTCCACCCAACATGACACATTCCTCCTTAGAAGGCATTGTCTTTGTAAGCATAGCATCCCATATGCTCTCTATTCTTTGCTATCCTTGGTTTTACACAGCACCCCATCTCTCAAGTACATTCCAGGATAAATGTAGAGACCACTCCTCAATCTATTAACAACTTTGTGCTTAAATAAGAATTTTTTTTCTGATTTGTTACTTAGAGAAAGATTTAAGGGTAATTTTCTCTGCCAGCAGCAGCAATTTCTTCAGTGCAGTGCTGTTGCCATACAGTGATTTACCTGGTTATTTAAGCATCATTCTACTCTATCCATTTCTGTATTAAAAAACCGCCTAAATTAGCAAGAAGTGCACTCAAATTCCTTCCACTCACTCACATGCACTCATGTTCCAAGAGAATGCTAACATTCTTCTCCTTCGTGCATACGTGGAAATTCTAAAAAGTACTCTCATTTCTCCTCTGATTACACATCAATAGTTGCAGGGCTGTACACATATATTCAACTCAAGCATAAATCTCTGTGGCTGGAACACACTTTTCTTTCAGGTTGCAACAACAGACTATGCATTTTCTGCACCCTGTACAGAAAATCAACCAGACATTATACACAATAAGCAATCTTCCTTTGATTTTCACTACCTATTTTATCATCCTGAGGCCTTACGCTTAGTTTCAGTGTAAGGAAACTTTTTTTAGGAGAAAGCAGCATTTCCTTCAATAGCAAATTAGATGTCAGTCACAGTCTGAAACAGGTACTAGTGTCTTCTGGAGATAATCCCTCCAGAGCCCTGACTAGATAGATGTTTTCCAAACTCAGGAATCTGTGCCCCTAGAGAATGTAACTCTGGTTTCACTGTGTTTTAATCTGAGCACAGAGCATGCTTTGACATGAATTGAGGATTTTATTAAGATATCTTCAGTAAAACTGAGCTATGTTTTGCAATGTTCTGCTTCTGTGTAAACAGCTATTTGATGTTCCCTTCCAATGGCCAACCACAAAGAAGGTAATCAAAATCAGAAGGTAATCAGCGATGATCTTAGGGGCTTCTATGTATCTGGAGGATCAGAACCACACACAAGAAACGTTGGGACTGTCCAGTTTTTGTGTTGGGTGCCTCCAGAAGCAGGGTTCAAAGGATGCTTTGATTCAGTACATTGCCATCTCTTTAAGGCATATTTTACACGGTTTATTAGAATAATTGTGCCACTGCAAATTAGAAGGAGAAGAAAACCAAACACTTTACGCCTAAAACACTCTAGGTGCCACTCAGGCACTAAAAACTGAGAAGACTAACAAAGGCAATTCCTGTGCCTTGTCATTTGTGTTGTCTTATTGTTTATCAGGATGTATATGCACGTATGTACACACACACACATGTATTTTCTTTTACCACTTCAAGAAAGAAATAGAAATAAAAACTGTAAAACAAGTCATTCTGAGAACTCAAACATTAATTCTTGCCTTAAGAAAATGAAAATATATATGGAAGTGATTAACACAATTTGTTGTCTTGCAACATCAGAAGATGGATGTAGTCAGTTGTAGGGCACCTCTGAAACCTTTTGTCACCAGCATCCCTAGGAACCCAGACTCCACCATGACCTGAGAAGACTCAAATCTTCAGCAAAACATTTTGATAGCTACAATCTCATGCTCTGCGATCAGTTACCCCGCCTTACAGACCAGTTACTCAAAGAACTGAGTTTTCATTGCAGGACTATGGCCAAACTTTAACAAATACTGAAAATCCAGCATGCTGAGCTCCTTGTGAGACATGCATACTAATTCACATTTGAAAATTATTACTTCGTACAGAAATCCTTGGAGCTTCCCATTTACTGTCAGAGAGCTGCCTCATTCTAACAACTTCACACATGTTTTTGCTTGACCACAGGATTCATAAGAACAAGTTCATTGGCTGTTTCCTGACACCGATCAGAGACGTGCACAGCATACTGCAAGTAACAACATTCCAGAGAAGGGTTATTCCAAATGAAAATAATTGCTCAGCCTGACCTTCTATATGCTTGTTTTTCAAAACTGCCTGTCCTTGAATAATTATAGTGCACCTAACTTGGCTCTCTTTTCCTACCAAAGATTTTCTTTCTGATATGCATCATCCCTGGTAACACCCAATTATTACAGAATCAATTGCAGCTTAACGGTAGTTATAAAAGGTAATTAGTCAAAGAACTACAGTGATTATATGGCCTCTGCCTTTGCTTTCTAAAAGTCAAATGAAAAACTCTGTTTATGCGCTTCTCTTATTTCTTTAGCTTTTAAAGACAAATGTTGATTGAAATTCTCATAGAAATGAGAACATTATTGAGGCTTGAAAAGACCTCTGAGATCATCAAACCCAGCCTGTGACCCAACATAACCACATCATGTCTTAAACACCTTCAAGGATGGGGACTCCACCACTTCCTGGGTGGTCCATTCCAGCCTTTCGGTGAGGAAGTGCTTCCTAACATCCAACCTAAATCTCTCCTGGCACAGCTTCAGGCCCTGCCTGCTCATCCCATCACTGGCCTGGGAGAAGAGTCTGACCCCCCCACACCTGTCTAAAACTTCCCTTCAGGTAGTAATAGACCATGATAAGGTCCCCACTGAGTCTCCTCCAGGTTAAACAACTCCAGCTCCCTCAGCCTATCTTCCTAAGACTCCCTCTAGTCCCTTCACCAGCTTCATTACTCTCCTCTGGAGCCGCTCAAGAACCTCAGTATCTTTCCTGAAGNCATCACTGGCCTGGGAGAAGAGTCTGACCCCCCCACACCTGTCTAAAACTTCCCTTCAGGTAGTAATAGACCATGATAAGGTCCCCACTGAGTCCCCTCCAGGTTAAACAACTCCAGCTCCCTCAGCCTATCTTCCTAAGACTCCCTCTAGTCCCTTCACCAGCTTCATTACTCTCCTCTGGAGCCGCTCAAGAACCTCAGTATCTTTCCTGAAGCAAGGGGTTCAGAACTGCCCCCAGTACTTGAGGTGAGGCCTTACCAGTGCCAGTCCAGTACAGGGGGAGAATTAGGTCTCTATTCCTGCTGGCCACACTATTGCTGATACAAGCCAGGATGCCACTGGCCTCTCGTGCTACCTGGGCACACAGCTGGCTCATATTTAGCCCGTTGTTGACCAGTACTCCCAGGTCCCTCTCTACCAGGCTTCTTTTCACTAAAGTGTATTAAGCATCAGACAATGCCATCAGATGACACAACAATCAATCTGACATAAGACTAGATACACTAGAGCACAAAACTAGCAAGTTCTTTCTACGTCACACCAACTTGTCATCCTTACAAAAACTAACCTTGAAAATACCTGCTATTTACTTTGATCCACTAATATTGGAACAATTAATTTCTTTGTTCCATAATAGGAGGCCACACTGTAACTTGATTAAACACCCAAAGCTAAGATACTACACAAGCATTCTTGGTAGTAGTGTAATAAATCATCTAATGAATAAAAAGAGCCACAAAAATAGCTTTGCTTTACACAAGTAACAATAGCGAGCAAAAATGGACATTTGGAGACCACATCAAGAACAATTCTGGATTTAGACTGATTTAAGTAAGCATAAGATTATCAGTGCAGGGTATTAATTCAAGGAAACCATCTGTTTTCCTGATTTTAGTGGTAGTTGCATGTATCATACAATCATAGAATAATGGCTTCTTCCCAGGGAGGGTGATGGGGCACTGGAAGGGACTGTCCAGGGGGTTTGTGGAGTCTCCTTCTCTGGAGACATTTGAAACCTGACTAGACTTGGTCTGGGTGATCCTGCTGTGACAGGGGGATTGGACCTGATGATCTTTCGAGGTCCCTTCTGGTCCCTGATGATTCTATGATTCTATAATTAGAGATCGGAAGGGACTTTGAAAGAAGTTATAGAATCAGTCAGTTGGAAGGGACCACAGGATCATCCAGTTCCTTTCCATGGGCAGGGACACCCCACCCTAGAGCAGGCTAGCCAGAGCCTCATCCAGCCCAGCCTTAAACACCTCCAGCGATGGGGCCCCAACCACCTCCCTGGGCAACCCATTCCAAGCTCTCACCACTCTCATGGTGAAGAACTTCCTCCTCACCTCAAGTCTAAATCTACCCATCTCCAGCTTTGCTCCATTCCCCCTAGTCTTGTTGCTACCTGAGATCCTAAAAAGCCTTTTTTGTAGAGGGGCTTTTTAGGATATCAGGTATCATCTCACAAGTGAACACACTCAACTGTCAGTTCCCATTTTCTCATTTGTTGGAAACAAGTTTCTACCCTTTTAAATTTGAATCAAACTCAAAACTTTTTACACACACTTCGATTGTGCATCTGCTCTGAGTCTTCCTTACCGAATGGTTTTGACACAAGTGTTATGCCTCACAAATTGTATTGTGTTTAAAAATTACAGCTTGTAGATTGTCATATTAAAAATACAGTTCTAGGTGGTAAAGATATATTCTTAAAAAAGATTTTGTTTGAAGCCTAATGATTGCTAGTGTAAATAATGGATATCTCTAGAATAGCATGTCTTCAACATAATTTATTCCATTTGATACAACTCTAGCCAAAACCCCCACACTGACGTGTTTTTAATATCCACATGCAAAACTTTTGCCTTCCTGATTTGTCATAAAAAATTCAATACAAAGCATTAATAATTAATTAGAACTGTCTGATCCATCAAAATGCAGATCACTAACTTGATCAAAGCACATATTTGTAGTTATAAACCTGGAAAATGTAATAGTCTATTGGACTATACATCTCACAGATGACATTTACCTGCACATTTTGCACATACTTAATCTCTACTTTGAAGGTTTGGTACTGAAATCCCACACGGGCTTGATGAGCATGGAACTAAACTTTAGGGACTGGGATTTCGAGATGTAATCATGGATGTTAAGTGATCAGCTCCTCATACAAGGATATAGAGGTGTGGAGTAGATCCAAAGAAGAGCAATGAAACTAGTGGAGGGCCTGAAGAACAGGTCTTAAGAGGATTGGCTGAGGGAAATTGAGTTGTTCAGCCTAGAGGCTGACGTGAGAGGTTATTGGCATTTATAACTACCTGAAAAGAGGTTGTAGAGAGGTGGTCTCTTCTCCCAAAGACAACAGGAAATGGCTTCAAGTTGTGCCAGGAGACGTTTAGATTTGATATTAAGAAAAATTTCTTCACTGAAAAGAGTAGACAATTATTGGAACGGGGGGCCCAGGGCAGTGGTGAGGTAGCCATCCCTGGAGGTGTTCAAAAATATGTACATCTGGCACCCAAAAACACAATTTTGTGGGCATAGTAGCACTGGGTTGATAGATGGACTTGATGATCTTGGAGGTCTCTTATGATCTTAATTATTCTATGATATAAAATGTATGTGCAAGTCAGAGGGAATTCAGAGATGAAAAGTAAAATTCATTCTTTGACTTGAAAATATTACCTGTGAAAGAAGACTGAAAGATCTGTTACTGGTTAATCTAAATAGCCAAGCCAGCTGAGTGTGGGCTGTACAATGCTCTTTATATATGAAAAAAAAAAATAAACCCAAGATGCTATAAAGAAAAGGTGTAAAAGTCTGTGGTATAATGTATAGCACAAAAGACCTGAAGAGAAGCTGAAGACTGAAACAAATTAAAAAGAGTGTTGAACCTCTAACCTCAAGGTTCATAGGAGAAGTTAGACTAATATCTGTGGGAAGCTGAATATATAGGCAAAACCATCTGAAGGCCTTTTGATTAAATAGGGAAAACAATGATAGATGATTGATCATTACCTCCAGGAGATTACCATCTGGTAGCAGCGAATGGAAACAAATTCTTGCAGTTGATAAGTAGCTTGCTAACATGTTTTGCCTTGGTTAAATTGTCTTTCAGCTACATGTATCAAAGATCATCATAATGACAGCTAAGACTAAACAACAGAAGTATATTTAATTTGATTATAACAGGTAAAAATGTGTCCCTTTCAAGGAGTGGTTAAAGAAAATCATGTCAGAATATGAATAAAATATTGTAGTGGAGTTTATCTTTGTAGAAGGTGCTGATGTATAGAAAAGTCAGTTATAGGCTTATCTGAAAGCTGTAAATATCATAATATGACTTTCCATTCGTTATTAGGGCTGAAAATCACTGACAACCTGCGTACATGGGCTTTTCTTCCTGTAATACTGTTTCTTCAAGAGAATCAACAATGTTGAATCTGTCATTATAGTCATTTCCATAGCAACAAATGGGATACAACAAAGAGTGTTTTAATCCAAGGACATAGTAGAAAAGTGGTTAGATTGTGAAAGAGAAAATTCTTAGCACAAGCACAAATATAAAATATAATTGCAAAAGAAATACAGAAAATTACTTACTAATTTTTATATATACACAGATGTTTGACTTGCTTCATAAAGGACATTCTCACCTTGAAATGGTGAATGCTCAGGACAGTGTTAGGGGTAGAGGTGATTTCATATGCTAATATTCATCTCATTTTCCTTGATTACATGACATGCTTCTCTTTTCTTATCAGCTGATAAGCCAGTTTATATTAAAATATGAGAAGATGCTGTGCTTGATTATCCTCAGCAGCATCTGCATATTTTAGTAACACAATTTATGAGAGCAGAAAACAGTCACATTTATAGTGACTTCAAATCTGATAGATTCCACAACACCTTACAAACCAGGCTGGATACAAAAGGCAGTTACATTCTTGATGAGAATTTCCTGCTTACAGTCTGACCCTTCAAGTCCCAGAAAAAGGCTCCCAAGAGCATTAATGGGACATGATTAAAGTACATGCAAAGTACAACCTTCACCTCCTCTGTCCTATATAGCACTTTAACCAGGCTTTACTTGACTCAGACTCTCCTGTGGATGTGGAAATAAACAAACTAGAAAATTACCATATTTTCTGTAAGTGAAAACACACAAAAAATTTTGCTACAATTCTCTTAATAGCAAAGAGGAAAATAAAAATGTTGTCAATTCTGCATTCTTTATGTGAACATACTAGCATATGTTCTTTTAAATGTTTGTTCTGACAATATAATTCCTCATTCATTTAAATTAAGAAGTTAAAATTCAATGTGTGGAAAGTCTCGGGGACTCTTTGATACATGGACAGGATAAAGCAGTTGACTTGGTGGGGAAGCATTAATGACAGAGTTTGTTCATCCCAAAAAAAATAATGCTGAAGAGAAATCCAATAATGAACTATTTTTCTTTTCTCATAAAATAATGTTATAATGTTTATGTTGTACTGTAATACATCTGGATTTAGCAGTCAGTGCACACAGCTACAAATGGAATTGTTATCCAAAACACAAATGTAACAATTCAAAATTAACCAGGGACTGCAAATGTATTTTACTCAGGAGCCATGCTCTAATCTCAAAATAAACATTTCTATGAAGACATTAACTGCTCCTGCTTGGGATTGCCCTTGCCCTTTTTGAACTTCATGAAGATGGCATAGGCCCACCTCTCAAGCTTGTCAAGGTCAATCTGGGGGGCATCCCTTCAGTCCAGCATGTTGATTGTGTCACATATCTTGATGTTATCTGCAGACTTGCTAAGGGTGCATCAATCCCGCTGCCCATGCCAAAACCAAAGATGTTAAAAACTAGTCCAAATACCATCCCTGAGGAATGCCACTCATCACTGGTCCCAAACTGCCACTGCAGTGCTTTGAGGTCTATTTTTGAAGTTCTTTTGAGGTAAAATATAACTCATGCCCAAAAAGAGCTTTAACAAAGCATTACTGTGGTGACACAAACTAAGAAACATGATAAAAGCACGTATAATACAATATCTTTGTCTAAAGCTTAGGCACAACAGGCTGCCTACTTAAATTCTTTCTTAAGGTGCCCTGCTAGAGAATCTGGGGGCATGTGGCAGGGTTCTGTCTCACCACATGCCTCCTTTAATGGTACTTTGTACCTCAGCCCTCACAGGCGCCTTTCTATAAACATCACAGAGCAAAGAAAACTAAAGAAGAATTGAGTGAGCATTCAAAATAAGATTTGAAACTGTCTTTGAAGTTTTGAGGAAATGAAAGGGAGCTTCTTAAGGAAGCTCATTTATTTAACTGGGAAATAACTGACACTTTATAAAACTGTATAAAACAGCATTCTTTTACGAACCCTTCCAGTGGGATAAAACTTGTCTAGTCACACGTCTCACCACTGACCGAGCAATAAAAGCAGGAATGACAGCCATATGAAATTATATCACATGGAATAGCTTGAACTCTGTTTAGAAATTCATTTTTATGCTTGTGTTTCATCTCCCAAATAACACGTTCATTTAAAACAGCAATTTTTGTTACCTACTGCAAAGTAGACTGAGACAAACAGCTTAAGACACTGATATATTTTTATAGTCTGCTCTAGCATTTTGAACCTGTCATTATGGAGGTTTAGCAAAACTAATAATATTTAAGAATATGATATGAATTGCCACTAATAGCAATCTCATTTTTCAGAACACTGTGTCGCTTTCCTCGTTTAAATCACACTTCCATGAGACACCTTACACCATGTATCTTTTCCTTTATCCCTGTGCTTAATACTGAATGGATAAATGATTTTTAGGATTTGAACTAGAATCAATATCCATCAGGACAAAACCAGATAGAGGACTGAGTGCTCCTTTTCATAATAAAGAAAGAGAGCTATTTCAGTCAAAGAAAGTGAAAAGTGAGCAGCAGTGGAAAAAGCCTGCTTTCTGAGTGAGTTTGAATGTCCCATTGTGATTAGGACTTTCTCACTTTTTACCTAACCATAGGGGGAAAAAAATCCCAAAAGCAGGTTGTTTCAATAGAAACTCCAAGTGGCCTTTTCTGTGCTTTTTGACAATCTGTGGTTTGCACTACAACCCTGGAAAGTCACAAACTGCATTCCCCAGAAGGAGAACACGGACTGTCTGGTTCCTGTGTGTGCCTGCATTGTGCTACTCTTTTGAGAAGACATAACCAATATCTTATCTATCCAGATGCTCAAAATAATCATAACATTTTGATAGTTAGTACAAACTGCTTTTTGTTTACTCCAGTGTGTAGCCCACCATATGACCCTTCATTCCTCCACACAGGATCCAAAGGAAAACTATAAAAAACGATGTCAAATTGTCATGCAGAAATTATTTTTATGACCTCTAAAAAACCACTAAACCAAACCACACAGTGCAGCACTAGGAAGCTCACAGGTATATATTAGAATGCTTTTATTTTATTTTATTTTTATTTTATCTATTCCCCGTGTTCTTTACTTAGAGTTCAGTGATATTTCTATGTGTTCTTTGTTTGATTTTTTAATAATGTTCAGCCTGTGAAGTCATAAAAATAATTCACTACAATATGGTAAACCAAATGTTAAGTCAGTTCTACTTCTTGTACCCTGATTTGTTCGAAATCAGTAGTTTTCAACTGATATCACACTAGGATGGGAATCAAGTTTTTATTAGTAACTAGAAAAAGGTGGTACAAACTGATGCACATGTTAAAGTATCTTTTAACAGGCTAAGAGCAAACCTCTAAGTTTCATCCACAAACCACGCCAGGTGATCTCAGAGGTAGACTTTATCTAGTCCCAAAGCACAAAATACTAGATTGCACACTTCTTTGCACAGCACATTGTGAAGAGCCTGACCATCATAGTTAAGCTAGATACTCAGCTTCAGAATGAAATTTTGATTTCTTCTGTAAATAATTCATTAGTCACTATATGAAATGGGGGGAATATGTGGGGAGAGGCAAAGCTGCAGTGTGAATGGGTAGACCACCAGATGGGTAAATAGTGGCTGCAATGGGTTCATGTCCAAGTGGAGGCCAGCAACAAGCGGAGTCCCTCAGGGATCAGTCCTGGGACCAGTCTTGTTCAACATCCTTGTCTGTGATATGGACAGAGGGACTGAGTGCACTCTCAGCAAGTTTGCTGACACCACCAAGTTGTGTGATGCAGCAGACATGCCGGAGGGTAGGGATGGCAAAATTTCTCTCTCATCAAAAATTACTTATGTAGCTCTTGCTAAAACATACATGAACCTTGGAATCTATTTCTTTCCTTAAAGAAAGACTAATTGTCTCAATATACAAAGTTATAAGGAAGCCAGTATCTAAATGTCTGTCTCTATTATATATATGTATATGTATATAATATATATAATATATATAATATATATAATATATATAATATATATATATATTCACATTTATTCTTACATTAATGAAATCCCTGAGAGCACACGTGACTAAACATTTAATCTGCAGAGCCTATGTTTCCTCTTTTCAAGATAACCCCACGTTTTGTTATTGAAAATAAGAGAAACAAGATTAATGGTCCCATGGTTTGTGAGTTACTTTTACCCTATTCCTCTTGCTGAATTGGTATTATCTGTGTACTGTAAAACAAAATGATACTCCACATGAAACACATTTTTCACCATATTTATCAGGTTATTAATTTAATTTCACTATGAAGGATAATGTACATCAATAATCATTTACTTCTAAAAAGCCTCAACTTGTAGCTTTTTGCTGAGATATTCAAAATTGTGTAGAGGACTCCCTGACATTGTCATTAATTTTAATATAAGGTACATTTCTAAATCATGCATCTAAATCCCAAGACTGTTTCATAATCTCAACTCATTTTTCTTAATGACATGACTTCATTCAATTACATAAAGATGCAACTTGACTTGTCTATTTAATAACATCTTCTTAAATTTACATTACTATAGAAGATCAAAGAGAACACAACAATTCTACCTTATCTGCTTCAGACATGCAACACAGAGGGAGGATGCTTTGTCAAGACTTTGTCACACCGTGTATCAGCAAAGAAGCCTTGATTATTTCTATTTAAAAATGATGATTTGGAGAGGCCAGCAGAGTCTTGGATGAAAACATCAGAGACTACTTAGTTTTCAAAGACATTACTGATTAATTAACTTATTTTAAAATCAGCTTAAACAAATATGTAAAACTGAGACACTACACTTGACAGCTTCTCTGTTCCTGTTAACATTCCTGTAGGTAAATGAGCAAGAAAATCTGACTGAGTTAGGAACATCATAATTTGAAACACAGATATCTAAGTTTCAGTGGATCGTCACCATAAGCAATAAAGTAATTAAGTGATCAAATGCAAGTATAATCAACATATTGTTCTACACATCCCATCAGGCCAAACAGAATAGGAGGGAAAAAACCCTGATATCCATGTAATTTTGAAACATGATAGGTATGATTATCATTTCATGACTCTTTCAGAAAATAGATGTTAAGCCTTTTAGTGTTAATTGCTTCTAAAAGTTATTTGTGGGTAGAATTTGGCAAGCTTTCACACTAAAAAGAGAGCATTTCATGTCTAAGCAACTACAGGGAGGAATTAATACTTGAAACATCTCAGCAAATGAGCACTACATTTATTATGGTGAGGCATTAAGGGAGAAGATAAAATAAGGGATGATTCCCATTTAGACCACCATGAGCAAATTGTAACAGAGAAGCTTGAATACTGATTCAGCTTGTTTTTTAATCATTACGTTATGGACCACTTCAAATTCTTTCATTAAAGACTTTCACAGTATAAACTGCTTAACTAGTGAACATTCCCTGCCCTGTTATTGCCATCTTTGCTCTGCAAAGCAGCCAGGACAGCTGCTGTAGTATAATGATGTCTTGACAAGGTAATAAAGGCATTAATATGGTAGGTGAAAGTAATTGAATTGGAGGCATGTCAAAAGAGTCAAAAGAGTAAACAAAACATGTGATCTGACTGTCTTTTCAGGAAACAGGGGGGGGGCAGGGGGCGGGGGGCAGAGAATGATCATTCTGTGTCAAAACACTTTCTGGATTTTAAAGGCAGCCACAGGTAGATGAAAGCTAAAGGATATAACCACACTTAGTCAGTTGATAAAATACACGAATCAAGATAAGGATGAGGGAGAGACAGAATCAAAGCAAGTCTTTAAAGTGCTTTTCCATGCCTGTAATTATCAAGAGTGCCAAGTGTTTGGCAGGAAAGGGTGCATCTGATCTGTGATCACCTCTGCATCTCTCTGCAGCACACATCAGTGAAGCTTTCAGCTTCAGAAGCTGTTCTGTGAGGCAACCCAAACATCACACATCATATCAGAAAAAGAAGAGAGAAGTCAAAGGGTAAACTCAGCCTGCTGCATGTGTGTGCTTCAGCTGAGCTATTATCCGAATGTCAGGTCTGACTGGTTTAGTTAGAACAGGTAAAGCCTTTAAAAAAGGATTCTTCTACAGAAGAACTATCAGAAAATAATAGGTCACCTTGCTCCTTTTTTTGCATGGTACTTTGCAGGGCTTGATCCAAAGCCCACCAAAGTCAAAGACTGACTTCTAAAGCCAAACTCAGAGGCTGATCAAAACCCTGGTGAAGTCATGCTTTTACTTCTAAACCCTCCATTTCTGAACAGGCTTTAAAAATTGCCTTTGGGTGGGTTGTTCCATATCACTGCTTTTTAAAGAATGGAACTAGATAGGACAGAAAGGCAACACCCCTCCTGGTAAACTTGGCTGAATGACTGAACCTGGGTATTTAATTGTAATCATTTAATTCAGCGTCTAGACACATAAACAGGGTTCCAGATTGGCAGCGGTCTAAGCTATCATAATTCAGATAACTGAGACCAGATATTGCTGTCTGATGCTTGAGTGGCTGAGAAAAAGTGTGTGAAGGGATGTGCAAGTCCTTAACAGCTGCAAACAAGGCCCCTGGCCAACTGAAAATGGTAACTGACAGCCTGGAAACGCTGTGAAGCTTCTCCAGAAAACTGTTTCTTGGACTTCAATGACACAGCACAGGTTCTGACTCCAATGGAAATGCAAATAACTATGAACTTTTCTTCCTGAGCACTTTATATTATGGCAAAGCATCATCAGGAAATGAACATTAAAGCAAAACAGTTCCACCCTAACTGTGGTACTTGCCAAGAGTTCAAGAATTAATGTACATCTTTTTCCTGAAAAAGACTGTGTGATCACAAGTAACAAACTCTCCTGTTAAAAGAGCTACCAGAGTTGTATGAGGCACTTATATTAGAGGCACTGAAATCATTAAGGTGATTGACAGAATCAAGGGCTGTTTGAGGAGAGGTATCCTGTAGTATTTTCATATTAGCTTTGCCTCCAGCTTGGAAATAATTCACCAAGTTATGTTTTGGAATCTACTGTCCAAAGGTAAAGCTAAGGACTCTCCAAGTCTTATCACGCAAGGATTGAGTGCACCTCAGTAACTCTGCAGATGACACCAAGCTGGGTAGGATTGTCTATCTGCTGGATGGTAAGGAGGCTCTACAGAGGGATCTAGACAGGCTGGATCAATGGGCCAAGGCTAATTGTATGAAGTTCAACAAAACCAAGTGTTGTATTCTGCACTTAGGTCATAACAACCCCATGGAAAGCTACAGGCAGGGAAAGTGTAGTTAGAATGTGGTGTATCTGAAAAGGACCTGGGGATATTGGTCACCAGAATATAAGCCAGCAGTGTGCCCAAGTGGCCAAGAAGGCCAATAGCATCCTGGATTGTAATAGAAATAGCATGGCAAACAGGAGCAGGGAGTTGATCGTGCCCCTGTACTTGGCACTGGTGAGGCCACACCTTGAATACTGTGTTCAGTTTTGGTCCCCTCACTATGAAAAAAGACATTGAAGTGCTGTAGCCTATCCACAGAAGGACAGCAAGGCTAGAGAAGGGTCTGGAGCAGAAGTCCTGTGAGGAGAAGTGGGGAAACTGGGTTGTTTCACCTAGAGAAAAGGAAGCTGAGAGGAGACCTTATTGCTCTCCGCAACTACCTGAAAGGAAGCTGAAGCCAGAAGAGGCTCTTCTCCCTTATAGCAAGTGATAGAACCAGAGGAAAAGGCTGCAAACTGCACCAGGGGAGGCTTAGATTGGATGTTACAAAGAATTTCTTCACCAAAAGAGCTTTCAAATATTGGCACAGGTTACTAAGGGCAGTGAAGTCACCATCCTTGGAGGTATTCAAAAGGCAGACAGATGCAGTGCTTACAGACATAGTTTAGTGGTGACCTGGTAGTGCTCAGTCTAAAGTTGAACTTGTTGATCTTAAAATTCTCTTCCAACCAAAGATATTCTGTGATTCTGTAATCCAATAAGCTGCTTATGAGAAGCTATAAAAGTTTAGCTTTGGACAACTTAGCAGCTTTTGACCCCAGCCTGCTACTGCTGCCCAGCACTTTATGAAGTATTTTGACTGCCACAGAATCCGAGGTTTTTTTCATAAGCTTGTTTACATTCTTATCTCTCAGCCATACAGGTATCTTGATTGAGACAAGTTCTAGACGCTGGATGTTGTCTACTCACAGTGACTTGCCAATTTTCACTATAACATACATCAATGAGCCTAGCAGGCAGATGAAGTATGGCTTAAGAATGCAGATGGTGAGACGGTTGTTAAGAAATACATCAGGAAACTTGGAGCACCCAAAGTACTCTGAGAAAGAATTACAAGAGAAGTTATATTCAGAACTATGATATCCCTCATTTTAATTTGGATAGGAAGGAATGAAAATATAGAGGATGACAACTCTAGTACTCTGGGGTATAATTATAAAGCTCACTGGTTTTGGTGGACTTTTGGATGAGGTCCAGGCAAAACTAAGAGTAATCAAACTTTGTCAAGGACAGCACAAGACACAATTAAAAACCACAAGATTCATTGCAGTCCTATTGAATCACTAGCAGTAACATTTTCACAAATTTCAGTTGAAGCTGAAAGGGGAACATGACTATGTTTAAACCAATGAACCTAGGAATGCTTCCAAGATATTAACTACAGGTCTGTGCCCTTGAACAACCCAACTCCATTGCAAAGAGAGAATTTTTGCATGTGAAGGCCATCATTCTCTGAAATCCACTGAGAAAACCCAGCCCACAGACCAGTAGTCAAGTCCTTGATCTGGAACAACCTACTGACAACGTAGTCATCCAGAGGCAATCAATCAGCCCAAATGCTTCTTTTCCAGTAGGAATGAGTACAATCATTTAAACAGACCAATACTGAACTATTGTGAATTACTGTGATTTCCTCATTGCACTTGATTTTGTTTTATTTAAAGTGACATGAGAAAATAAATTACAAAATTGCATGGAAAGTTTTTCTGCAGGAATGGAAAATTTGAGAAAATTCACTCATGTGAAGACAACATTTTTAAAAATCACTTTCACAGAAAGAAACATGAACTTTCACGGGAGAATCAGGACTTCCTACCTCCACATTCGGCTTATTAACTGTTGGTTCTATTAAATATTGGTTCTAGGGACTAAGGTAAGACACATTGAAATTACAAAGGTAAATCTATGTTCCCTGGAAAGCATTTAGAACTTAACACATACCTAAACTACATCTACATTCACTTTTTTTTAAGGAGACTCAGACCACTTCCAATCTAAAATCTACTGCCTGCAAAAATCAGCTTGAGACCCTCACATTTCCAGTGCAAGAACACAAAGAAAGCACGATCCCCTTCCATTGACACACAGCAACACTGGCAAAAACATGTTCTTGTCCCTACAGATGGTTCCTCTCACAGACTGGGAAACCTTGCCTTGTCAATAAAGCTGTGTCAACCCTTAGGGTGCCCAGCTATAAGACTTGAGATACCTCTGTGAACAAAGTAATCCCACAGACAGAGCAAGGACGATGGGACACTGTACATTAGATAGTGTCCTCAGCTTCCCCAGTGGCATGTATCTGTATAACATCAACATAAATATTAAAATATCAACATAAACAGTACCTCTTAATAAACTCAGTGTGAGAATTACACCAGTCCTCTGTGACCTTAATAAAGTTAGTACCTTAAGCACATTTCTGTTTTTCTCTGAAGCTGCAGGACTACGTGTGCTTATCACATATTGCTTTAAGTTATAAAGTGTTTGTTTGCAAAAAATATTCTTTCACCTTAAATGTCCAGAGTGTTGTCAGGTAAAAGGGAGATGTTTCATGGAGGAAGTAGGAAGCAAAGATAAGAAATGGATTGTGAATTACCACTGAAACATGAAAATCAGCATTTTTTTAAGTTTTATGTGAAGATGTTTTAAGTCACACAGCATTTCTTAAAATGTTCTGCATGTTTGCTATTTAGTGCATCTGAGAAAGTAAAGATATCTCCTCAAGATGGAATTGAACAGCTCATAAGAGCACCACTCTACTCCCTGTACTTTATCTAACAAGCTCATTCTGAGAAAGTACATCTGAACAGTAATGCACATAGTGAAGGACAAGCTTAGAATAGTACTTTAAAAACACATTCCAGCCAGTGGGGAACGCAAATGTTTCCAAGTGCTGGAGCCAGCACAGGTGCTGAAATATGAGATAACATTCAACAGAGGATCTCTACAGCAGGATCTCATTCTGAATGCGACATTCATTATTGCTTGTTTTTTATAAAAGAGATGGGCACAAGGTCAGTGGCGTGATGGTGTCACAGAGAGAAAGTAGGTCTTGGCTCAAATGCTAGACTGGATGTTCAAAGCAGAGGAAAAACTAAAATTATCCAAAGAGGGCTACAGGTGGTGGCACAGACTATGGAATATGAAGCAGAGGGACTATTTTTAAATTCGGTCTTGTGCATGAAGAATTACAAGATAAAGGTCCCAAAACCACAGCTTTTGCATTAGATTCTGTGTCAAAGGCAAGCAAACAGGCTTGAAATTCTTGACTATGGCGTAAATATGCACAGGATCTGCACTGCAAAGTATGACATCACCTGCTCAAACAGATTCTTACTGGTACAAGAAAATCATGTCACTGACGTACGGAGTTCAGTGCTTTGACGAGAAGACAAGGGTAATTTTCTAGAAAAAAATCCAAGGTTTTTCTGATTTTTACCTGATAGGTAACAGTCTTATATGTATGTTTTTCTTCTGCTTCTGTTCTTACAGTTTATTATGAATCTCTTGACTAAGGACCCTAGTAGCACCCTAGATCTTTCCCTTCTGAAGAAAGGGCAAACAGGTTACATTTCCCTATGTGTTAGGGGACATATGTGGGATTAGCTCACCACATTGGCATTCCTTTGCAGTTATCGCTACTAGAAAAACAAAAAATCCTGCCCCATCAAATCACCAGTACAGCAAAAATGAGGGTGTATTTACCACTATTTTCTTTTAGACTATAAGCACAACTGTAGTGTAGCGCTGTATCTGGCATACTAACTATTATGAAAAATTTATTCATCATAGTCCTGTTTTCCCAGCCTTACTCCATGTTCTTTTCTTTGCATCCTGCAACGTATTCAGGATAGCTACTATCTCTTTTTAATATGTTAGCAAAGCAGTTTGCACAAGAAAGCCCTGTTTATTATTTGGCTCTGCAGTTCTGGGATAGTACAAGACAAAAAATAATAAAAACTAATAATAATAGCAATAAAACCAACAATACAATACTGCCAAGGCATGGAAGAAAAACAAAGCATCCACCCTTTGCAACACAAACACAAAATTAATGTGCAAATACATTCATAAATCAAGCTTTAATACTGACTGCTGTTCTTCCTGGAACTTATTATTCATTGTTTACTATTCTGAATAGAACTGTACGCAGACTTACGTGTATTCCCTGACAACTATGTAAAAATGTTCATTTAACTTGTAAGTTTCATGAGATTTGTCATAAGTAATCATTCACACCAGGAATGCTGTATTTGTTATGCAACAGAGGGGATTTTTTCCTTCTATTAAAAATATTAATAATTTGGCTAAAAGTACAAGCAAATGTAATGCAGTTACAATATGTTTTGTAAACAGGGAGTGGGGGAAAAAAATTAATCCTTGACTGAAATAATTTGACAAAAGTTTAGAAAAAATAATTAAGAGAGATCAGTGTGACTGATTTCCAGAGTCTAAAAGGACTAAATTAACCAGGGTCAGTTTTCAGACTCACAGACTTATTGATTCCGCCAGATGTCTGTCAGCATCACAAGCTGTTTTGTGGATAAGAATCCAAAACTACCCTCTTTACTCTTGAGCTAACCATCATTTCATACACTGAAATTGCAGCCTGCATGTCATACAGAAGGCTCCTACTTCACAGAGACAGAAGTGGAAATTGTCAAGCCATCAAGCACAGTGCCCTTTATCAACGTGATGCTATTTCAGAAACACCTGTGCTAAACACCTGACCTACTGTGAAAACGCACAGTATTCAGCAGCCTTCAAAATTTTTCATTTGCTACCCACATCAAAGAAGGGAGGAGGTCAAGTGGCTGCACACTAGACTATAGGATAGAAGGAAAAGCAACAATAAGACAATAGAATTTTAGCTCCTATAAAGACCTTTAAGTAATCTGTCAGAAAGACACCCTGGGCCTGATGATTAATGTAACTGTTTCCACACTGATATTTAATCATTGCCTAATGGGGTTGAAAAGAAATTCTACATATAAACCCAGTGAAACATGCTGTGAAGAACTAGGACCCACAGTTTCCACTACTTTCACATAGAAAGATAAGATGAAGTCTAAGGTCTGATAATTTAACAAAATCTGAGGCAGCACATACATGCAGAGAGTGAGCATCAGAGTGGAAAGACAAAAGATGGGTCATCAACAAGGATGACACTACAATGCTATTGAACACATAAAGTTACAGTAGTAAAGTATGAAGTGTTACAGCAGAAATAAGTTTAAACTACACTGCATTACACTATCAATTTGGAAGAAATAGTTCATACAATCGTTAGGAATCGAAAGGGATTCCTAAATCATCTAGTCCAATCCCCCTGCCACAGCAGGACCACCTAGACCAAGTTGCACAGGAACATATCCAAGCAGGTCTTGAATGTTTCCAGGGAAGGAGACTCCACAACCTCCCTGGGCAGCCTGTTCCAATGCTTCGTTACCCTCACTGTGAAGAAGTTTCTTCTGATATTTATATGGAAACTCCTATGTTCCAGCTTGCACCCATTGTCCCTTGTCCTATCACCAGATAACCTTGAGAAGAGCCTGGCTCCATCCTCCTGACACCCACCCCTCACATATTTATAGACATGAATGAGGTCATCCCTCAGCCTTCTCTTCTCCAAGCTCAAGAGACTCAGCTCCCTCAGCTTTTCCTCATAAGGGAGGTGTTCTACTTCCTTTATCGTCTTTGTTGCTCTACACTGGACACCCTCCAGCAACTCTGTCCCCTTCTTGAACTGAGGGGCCCAGAACTGGACACAATACTCCACATGCGGCCTCACTAGTGCAGAGTAGAGGGGCAGAA